>JAPYYX010000089.1:0-130565 GCA_030522605.1 Cremastinae sp. B BG-2022a
AAGAAAATGGTCTTTTTCGATCTGCTATGTTAATTGATTTTTCGCTTTAGTTTTTGTTTAAACGTGTTTTTAAATCACCAAATATAATTTTCTTAGCAAATGAAAGACTATTTGATATTAAATTTTATCAAAATTTGAAATATTGTAAATTTTTACCAAATTTTTGCGGTACCCCATTTTGCCCCCCGTACCCCATTTTGCCCTCCCCTCCCCTATTTTTCTTTATTTATTACTATTTTCTATCTACTATTATTATTCACCAGAGTCTCAAGCATCTGTCGTGCATAAGAAGGGCGACAGGATAAAATATCCGAAGATAAAATAAAATAAAAAAGATAAAAAATATTTTTTTCGCTCAAATTTTGCGATTTTCAAAAAAATGTCGAAATCGGCAAAATATTTTCTATTTTTTTCATATTTGTAAAGGGGATGTGTATTTTGGTTTAAAAGCTTGTGCAAAGATATGAAAAAAATGATTCTTCCCACGCTCAATAGTGTGTAATTTCATTCGGTGATAAAAAAAAGCGAAAAAATAGATTGTTCGACGGCGTGCGGTTATCGCGGCGAGGCCCGTATCCGGACGTGAAGATTGGCCGGTGTGTGAGAGCGCGAGCCGAGTGGGCTCGTGCGGCACGAAGGGTAGGAAGAGATTGGGGTCGTTTTAGCGGCGGAGGAGTGCCCGGACCGGCGAAACGCCCGTGGCTCTGTTCGGTCAGGCCACTGACAAAATCATGAGCCACTTGTTGATCCCCGATGACCGCGCTCGTGCCAAAACCGCTGTTATCCGGAAAAGCCCTCGTTTCGTCTACCCAGTCCGAAACACCTCGGCCTCTTCCATTCCCGAGGATCAACCACTTTTTGCTCCTACCATATACTCACTTCATTTTCGATTCATCAATTTGTAACAAGTCCTCGCATCATTATCCATTTTCAAAAAAATTTTCGTCATGTGAAGATTTCGAACATATCATTGCGTTTTGTTTTCTTTCAATTTTCCAAATTTTTCGCGAATTTTTTGAAAATATTTATAATTCAGTATTATTTCTTTCTTTTTTCACAAGGATCAACCATACTTTTTACTCTTACAGTCACTTAATTTTAAATTAATTGATTTTTGACATTAAATTTGCATTTTGTATAATTATTCGGATGTAGGACTTCTGCTAAAATCGAGCTGATTTTTTTGGATATTATTTTTATGGAAGGAAACATGTTACAATGGTCTCCGAAAGAGGTACATATAAAACAGCACAAGTATAATTGAAAGTGATGGAGGAGCTTTGAAAATATCAAGATAAAATACCAAAGCAAAATGTAGAAAATTCAAAATTATACGAGGCAGTGATTCACGATATCATTTTGTGAACAATTATCAAAACGTCATATTTGGCCAGTTCTTCGATTAATTTCAATTATATAAGATTTATTTTCATCGTAGTATTTCGGACAAAAGTAATTTTGTAAAGTTCATTTTCAACGATAAGAACTTTTCTAATTTTGTCACAAATAATTAATTTTTAATATCTCTCGCGTATCTCATTTTCTCTTGAGTCCATTTTTAATATTTAACTTGTCGTAATTTATTGTTAATTAATTTATAATATCTTTAGTGTTTCGTAACTCGACCATTTTCCTCTTTCAACATTTTTTGTATAACATTTGATAAAAATCCTTTTAGGTAATAATTCTTGTTAATTGATAAACAGTTTTTTATAATTTTCTCTGCTATCCTTTTTCCGAATGTAATTAATATTTACCTTTTTCCTGGAATTCATTTGTGATGCTTCAAACATTTCGTAATTTATATTTTCAATCAATCTCCAACGTTGTTATACTGATGGAATTCTTTTCTTTTTTTTTGGTTTATACGTGCAGAGAATTTCCGAAAGCTTCGTCCTCTGAACTTTCCCAATTACCCCCGAAATATTCAATTTTCAAAATTGTTCCGAAAATTTGAAAATTCTCTGGCTCCGTTCGAGTCAATTTCAAGGCTAATTGAGAATCGAGATTACTCTCGGCGCGAACGAAGCGGATAACTCGCGCTCGTAATGCGCCCGAGAAAAAAGAATAACGCGGATCGTCGAGTTCAAGTAGATTTCTTTCGGCCTCGGACATAAATATAAATTTGCGAGGTAATGAAAAATATGCAAATAGCAGCATTAACTCTGATGTATATTCATGCATGCGAACGGATATATACGCACAGCTATTTATGCAAACGAGACTGTCCAGCCAGCCTCAATCTTTTAACATCAAGATGTTATTCCTTATTTTTAAATTTATATCGAGAAAGAAATTTCATCTCGACTCGAGAAAGGAAAAAGAAAATTCTCTCACTTTATTCATAATTTTCTTCACATTTTTTTGCTCATTCGTTTTTTTTTTACTTTCTCCAAGCAAACAAAAAATGTCAAAATTTTTCTCACACTTGCTCCAGACACAACATTGAAAATTTACGTTTGAATGAATTTCATTTAAAAGATCATTGAGATTATTTGGTCTGGAAAATTATTTAGTCTCCGGATTTTTCATTTTTCGTTATTTTGAAAAAAAATGGATTTCGCGAAGGCTCCGCCGAGACGGAGGTGGAGGATGAAATAGTGGGAGGTTGAGGGTTCGCGGACCAGATGTCGAAGCACCTGTGCTCGATCCTATACATATGCAGATTGCTTTTTATTCATGAAACTCGAGAAAAGAGATGGGCGCGTTCCGCTATTTTCTCGAGGAAAAACCGGCGGGCTTTTCACGCTCCCGTTAACGGAGCCCCCTTTCAATTCTCAATGAAAAATCCTTTTGTCCCTAAATTGGTACATTATAAATAAATTCAAGAAAATTTCAAAGAAGAGGGAAATGACTTTGACAAGAATTTATTCATTTTTTACAAGAAAAAGAGAAAGCAGACTGGGAAAAATGGACTTTGAGCAAGTGTGAGAAAAAAATTCTTGAAAAAAATTTCATTTCAAATGGAAGAGGATCTCCTGCCTAATTTTTGTAGATGGTTATTAAAAATTACGAGATGAAACAACTGGCGCAGTTATTCAACACTGGAATCTCCGACGAAAAAAATTTTTATATTTTGAATAATTAAAATTTACGCTTTTTAGTTTTGTTACTCAACAATTCCCGAGAGTTGGATAAATAATTGAAGTAATTATTCATTGTTTATAAAATGAAAGAATAAACATCTAAAATGATGAAATTTTTAAGCGGAAATAACAAAAAACTATTCGCAGAGAAAATTAAATTGTCGAGTCCAACCAAATATTCATATTGTGTCGACTTTGGTATTGTTCTTTTGAGGTTATGGTTATTCATGTTAACGTAGGATTTTTTGTTAAATATTGATACACGCGATCCAATAATTGATTCATATGGCATTGTTCATGTATCCAATTATTTCATTCGACGTATTTAACTGAAGCTTTCGATTGGTGCAACAATCATGTTTTTCCTCGATGCAGCCTACAATTTAAATAGAATCGTTAATCTATTCAAAAATACGCCTTTACCGAGCATTTCGCAATAGAAGCTTTTTGTAAAATGGAATTTATGCACCAGTAACATTGTCTAAAAACTTGTTTATTAATATAATTCTATAAAAAGAATAAATGAATATCCAAATATTTAAAAAATGTGTAAACTCATTTGATCAATTTTGATCATGTACATACGTTTAAGGATATGATGAAGACATTCTAAAAACGATATGTGATTAAAAATGAGGTTCCATGAACTTTGATCTGAGGTCAAAATATCCGCGACATAATCAAATTCAGACTAAATATACTAAATAAAAATATCCAAGGCTAAAATATTCTAGAAAAATATATCCTCAACAAAATATTTCCTGCGACAAACAAGAACATTAGTCACTTGCGCTTATGCGATAGGAGTTGTGCAGACTCCAAGGGCGGAGCCCTTGGATCCAACCCACAGCGACCCACACCGTACTCATATCGAAAGCACAAAAATTGAACTGAAATCCAAAAAGTTGAAACAAAGTTCTGTGACATGGACATAAAACTCATGCATATCGCACGAGTTCTGCTACATAAAATTACAATTATAGTTTTATTTATGATTAAGGACTCTAATATTTTTGAATTTAAAGTCGTGAATACATTATCAATGGCTATAAGTATCTGATGACGTGCATTTTTGATTGAATTGTCCATAGGGGACAATACATCAAATCTCGACTTTTATCTAATGAAATATTTTAAATAGTTCGTGTTCTGTTTGGGTAGATTTTGAGATAGATTAAAAAGCAATGTGTCAGCTTTGTATAATTATTTTTCTTTATTAAAAAAATGCAAGATATTTTTAACCTTGTTTTTGTCTTTCTAAGTCATTTGGGTTCAACTTTGTTTCAGCTGTCAACACTTTTGACACTTGACCTTAATTACTTTTTAAAAAATTTTTGTAAATTTCCTTTCATACTGTCTCATTGAAAAAGCAATTTCAACCACGAGAATTCTTTCTGATCTCTTTTACCTCCTTAATTGTGTTAAAAGAGATTTGAATAAAAATGATCCTGATTATTCAGAAAATGACCAAACAATTTTTTTGCAATAACATTTAAATTTTCTACTCAATTATTAAAAAAATTTGAATACAATGAATAACGACGTAAAATCTTTTATATTTTTTAAAACCATTTCGCTGCCTTTTAAATGATTATTTCAGCGTTCGAATTGCGCAGTATCGAGGAAAAGATCAAAGAGGCTGATTTCCCATAGGGAGAAAAGGGAGAGATGAGGAAAATAGGGAGAAAGAATATATACAGTGGATAATGTGTTTTGAGGCTGGCTGGTCAGGGCGACTCGGGTTGAACGCCCTTGTACTCGGCAGGTGTTTGCCCTCCCCTCTCCTCTCGCCTCGTCCACACATTATTACAATTGCCAGTGTGTTCGTGATGGACGTTTCGAGTCTATTGCCCCTCAGGAGAAAATTCTCAGCTTCTCGCCACTTTGAAATAAAGATAAAAATAGAAAATGTTAAAATAATATTTTACGACTCAAAATAAAATCAGATATGAAACCGATCCTCATTTTTTATTAATGTAAATTCAGCTCATCAAATAATTGAATTACAATTACCAAAAAAAATTGCAGATATTTAAAAGCATGATAAAATATTATTAAACGTGCGATTCAAAAATGGAATAAAAAATATATTTTAGTATATTTTCCATAAAAAAGTGGTTTAAAATTTAAGTGAAGGATAGTGAAGAAATCGAGTCTGGAAATAAATAATAAAAATGATTGTAGGAAGATGGAGCGTGGGCAAAATTGATATCAAGGCGCGTCTCGTGTATGAACAAAGTTTGATACGGTGCGTGTAATGTTGTAATGAGAGTGCACTGATTACAGTATTTAGCTCGAGAGTCGTGTCGAGATTGTAATGATCGCGCATTATTCAAATGGGGGGACCGGCCGGCCAGCATTTTTCCTCTCTCAACCTCTTTTCCGCTCTATTTTTTATCCCTGAGAGATTTATAAAATCGTTCTTATTTGTTTATCGTGTCTCATTTGTCGCGGGGAAATTTTACACAAGTTCAGAAGTAAAAAAAGTACTAAAATATAATAAAATGCATATTTTAAAATATCGAACATTATTTTTAATAAATAATTAAACGTTATTCAATATAATTTGATTTACGTACAGAATTAACAGAGACCATTTTGATCAAGCTTAATAAAATATTAAAAGTTTTTTTACATCACTCAAGAAATTATTCGACTCGTTGTTAATTAAAATCCTCGTCATTTGATTTATTCGACATAGCATAATATTTTTGGAAATTCGGAAGAGCTTTTGCACGGCGTAGATGTAAAATTATTCGAATATTCTCTCGAGCCAAACTCAGTGATTCTCCTTCGGTATAATCGAATTTCATTCATTTTGCTTTAGAATTGAGATGTATAAATGTGTACACGGCTTTCTCTCGTCTCTATATACCTGACGCGCTCCATTTAAAATGGCAAAATTTAGACGGATTTTGCATATATAGATATTGAATAAGAACAAAATAATAAGATTTCGAAAGAGAGTCTCAATCTCGTGTTCTCTTGGAAAAGATCAATTATATTTACCAACGAGTCGCGAAGCTTCCATCGGAATTTCATTTTCTCCCTTCGATTTTGCACTCGCGAGCTCACTCTATTTTCTTCTCTCTCGTACTCTCGCTCGATAAAGATGCACTTTCCCAAGAACGCTCCCGTTATTGAATGAAAAGACTTTTAATCGAATCGCAGTCTATTCCAGTTTCGAAAGGACCAACCTTCCATTTATTTTTCATCGTCTCCTTCATTTTTCAATAATTTCAGAACGATAAATGATAACGTCGGGAATCGTTATTCAAACTGTCATTCGGAAGAAGAAGAAAAAAATGTATATACGATTGTAACGATAAATGTGATTATTATCGACGTTACTTTCATTATTTTCGTCTTACGTAATAGGGAAAGCCCGTTTGTCACGCTCCACTTGCAACGAGCCTCGCACGAGATTTTTTAAAATGTCGTGCACGTCAGAGCGAGAGTGTTTTCCAGCGTATTTGCGGAATATTCAAATATTCACCTAAATAACGAACAAAAATACGTACATCAAATATTCATGATGGAATTTTTCTCTCTCTCTCGATTCATTCTTTTTAATTACATTTTTGTTTATATCCGTTTTCTTATCGGATATGTTTGTTCGATATAGGGAAAAGGGTTGAAGGAAGGCGCAAAGTTTGAACGTTTCTCGCGGTATATCAATCGAGAGATATCTCTCTTTTTATTCTCTCTCTCCTTCGTCCTTCCTGCTCGCGCATTCAGCGATCGTAATTTATCGACAAAGTTTCGTCTCTCGGACTTTAATGGGCAGAGGCTCTCAGCGGAATTCCGGAAGCCCTCTCTCATTATTCTCGACGAAAAGCTTTTTTTTTTTTAAATTCGTCACTCCGGAAAATAATAAAAAAATAAAATAGTCGAAAAATAATAAATAAACAGAAAAAATTAATTAATGCAAAAGTGAAGTTGGAACAATGGGTAAAAAATAATTTTCTCATCCTTTTGTTTGTAATACTCGAGAGGGAATTGTTTTCGTGCCGAGCCGGGGAGAGATGCACGCGGCAAATTTTCATTATTTAACGAACAAACATGAATCGATCGATCGAGTTTCATGGAAGGTAAAAACAAGGGCGAGAGGGGGGATGAATTTGCAGAGTACACTTCGAGAGATAGTTTACTTTGGAGCCCACTGTAAACAGCAGGGAATTTGATAAACAACGCAGCGTGTTATTCGGCGATATTAATTGGTAATTGAAGGACTCGGTGACGCAACCCCTTTGGGATTCGGGTAGGACCGAGCTTGAATAAAAACGGGGCGGCATCAATGGGGCCCCCTCGAAAAATATCTGATTGAATTCTTTTCTGAAACCTAATCCATTACGATAAAAAAAATATATATAGCTGGCTAAAAAAAACTATTACACTAAATCACAATTTCTTCAATTATACTCTAACAAAAATATCCCGGAAATTTATGTAAGCGCATTAAAAAAAATTAATCAATTTTTTTCATCGGAGTAACGATTGTACCAAATCACGTTCTATTTTTTCTTGATCATATACCGAACGAAAAAAAATGTGAAAATTAATTTATGCAAAAAAAAGTTTTGTCATCAAGTTAAAGTTAAATTATCACTAATTATTTTTGTCGATTATCTCACATACAAAAGTCTATGAATTAATTACAAATGTATAAAAGTAAAATATTCCTTTCGTAGAAAAAATTATTAGACACATACGTTCAAACACTATAAATTCTTCGTACAGAAACGGTTCATAAAAATTGCACATAAAATAGTCGTACAAGAGAGTTTTTTTTAATCGCGTTACGAAATGTCATCTTCGTTTTGTTCTTCGTGTACGAAAAAAAAGGGCGATAGGAGGAAAAAAAATAGGGACGAAAGGTAGTCCGCGGTGGTTTATGCGGCCACCGGGTATATGGAACGGAATGAAGTATAGTCTAGCCTGTATATCTCCTTTATGGCAACCATTAACATATTTTTTGCCGTTCGTATTACCATACAATAGTAGCGAAAAATATTATAAATTATGCTCGTAAATCAAGGCGGGAGGGAGGACCAGGGGGAAGGTGGGGAGGACGAGGAGGACGAGAAGAAGAAGGAGGAGGAGAAGGAGAGAAAACTCGGTTCCCTCTCTTCTCTCCTCTCTCTCTCTCGTCTTCCTCCCGTAGTCCAACACTTTTTGCCACATGTATACGAGCAGCTTTTATTCCCCGGGAATCAAGTTGCCTCTCGTTCCTCCTGCGACACATTTCCCAACTCCCTTTTGTTGCGCAATTCTTGATTTTTTGACAAGATAATGTCAAAAATAAACTCTACATATTTCTTAACTATATCTTCATTTTAATGCTCGATAAAATATTCGAGAATGCACTTCCATTGTGATGGGTAGAATAAAATGTTTAAACAACGTATTTTTTTTATTTAGTTCTCCCAAATAAGTGAAGGAGACGTATTCTGATATTTCTATTTGTAATTCGATTTAGAGAGCGTATAAAAATTAGGAAATACTGTTTGTTCTTTGATATATTTCTAAAGAATTATTTTTTTAAAAACTTTTATTTGTTCCTGAAATATTTTCCCAAAAATAAATTCGTTTATCCGTTTGTTTTTGCAATTTGTGGTTACTCTCGTGATTCGAGAGAGAAAAACCGAGAGAATGCGCTGAAGAAAGAATGGCGAGAAGGGCGACAGACAGAGAAAGAGGGAGAGTGATCGAGAGAGAAAGAAAAAACGAAAGCTCGTTTATGCGTCGAAGAAAGAGAGAATCGGCTCGTTAGCGAAATGAGTCCGTTTGCGAGCCAATTAAGTATCGAACCTTGCGGGGTTGAACGAAAAAGAGCGAGAGAGAGAGACGGAGAGAGAAAAATCGCCTAACGACCCTCCGGACATTGTACTCATTGTTCGCCGGAGGGCAACTTCGTGTACCGCGATTTTTCATTTTCATTCCCTCTCTAGCACGTTTCCTTTTTTCCATTTTATCTTTTATTGATGTACATGCAAATTGCCAAAAAACTTCATAATGAACAAAATGAACTCAAAAAATGGACGTTCCATGCGCAAATTTTTAAATATGTCTGGCGCAGAATGTTTACGTCTTTATTAAGAAAAATTTGCATAATTTTTAAGATTTTTTTTTTTTTCGAAATTACATTCTTTTTCTTGTAAATGTTGCGAATCCTTCTTTCGGTTGGGCATCGCTGGGCATCATCAGCGACGCGGCATAGCCAATTAAACGTCCTTGCTTTCCTATCCTCAATAATTCCAATTAAGTGCGAGAAGGAAAGTTTAATTAAATCTTGTTTAATAGGCTTAAGAAACTCCTCGGGAGATTGAGCGAGATCCCCGGGCGTCCTCTTCTCTCTCCCCTCGGTATAATACAATGAGGCTCAATAATATTAGAGACTTTACACGGGTACTCCGTCTTTTACGCCCATCCTTTTACTTTCACTTCCTTAAGCCATTTTTTCTCTTACTGTACTTTGAAAATACATAAATACCTTGAATCCTGATTTATATAAGATACGACAAAATCGAAAACAAAAATGGATTATGAAACAAGAAACAACGATGTACTTAATTATTTAAATGTTTATGAATTTTATATAATAAACGATCCTTGATGTAAATATTTTTTAAGAAATATAGAATTATTATTTAAATGAAGGACAGAAGATTTTATATTAGTGACAAATTATTCTATGACATTTATAGCTGTCGCTTACAAGTTTTTTGCTTTCGTATTAAAAAAAAACTGGACAATTTTTTCATTATTTTTTTCCGCAATGGAACGACGTAATTAATTATTTAAATGTTTGCAAATTTTATATAATCAGCGATTATAAATTCGAGAAACAGAATTTTGTTTCAAACGTAGGAGAGAAGAATTTTAATTAATGACAAATTTCTCTATGACATTTATCGCAAAGATTTTTTGTCTGAACAAGAATTTTTTTCGATACGTCTTTACGCAACGATCGACTTAATTTTTTTTTTTTTTCGTGAGAAAAACATCGGAGCATATTTCGATATTTTTTCCGCAATGCTAATCCCCGCGTTCACAATTGCGCAATCGAAGATCGTTCGGCAAACCGGTTTTTCGGACGAGTTGCCTCATCTTTTCCTCTTTATCTTTTCTCGGCTGGCGAGCGAAAAGTTCGGAGCTGATCTCGGGTTAGGTAGCTCGAGTTGTCGTTGGTCATCGTCATTTATCGCTTCCCCTCCCGCTATCTTGGCTGCTCGTCGGCCAAGTTCGATATCCGAGGAAACGAACGCAAAATTCTTCATCGGTGTGTGTGTGTGTTTTTTTTTCATTACAGAAAGGAAATATTTTTCTAAAAAGAACATTTTTTAATCATTCTCCTCATCCAACGTAATTTTCTCTTTCCCATCAAATTTTTATATTTACACTTTTTTCCCTTCCTGAAGATTCTTTTTGATCTCATTTTTTAACTTTTCTCCCGTTCCTTCGTTTTTTTTTCTTTTTGCGTAACTTCTTCGGAAAGAGACACCGGAAAGTGGGGATTTACATTCGTAATTTGTATTTTAATCAAGCTACTAAAAACTTTGCCCGGGAGCTCATTTCGAGTTAGGAAACTAACACAAAACTCGCAGCTCAATTGGGACGGGAACTCGCGTATACGCATACGAGCTGCAAGAGTGAGGAGAGAGAAATAGTACATTTTCATTAGGTCGCTCGTGGTTTTGAAATAGAAAAGAAAAAAAATGAGAGCTCCGCCATTTTTCTCTCGCTCTTTTTTATTATATGTTCCCTCGAGAAATTTTCCATCTCGATTCAATTAAATTTATTGTATTATTATTTCAAACAACGAGAGAGAATAAAATAATATTTTGTACATACTTTTAATTTTGTTATCTGATTGAAATTAATACGAGAATCCGAATCAATTGAATAAATTGAAAAAATGTTGATCATTTATCGAGAACGAAATCAAATGAAGGTCAACACGAGATTGAAGAGTTTTGAAAATTCGATTAAATTTTATTTTTAAGCTTGAGAGGTGACTGACATTCGCACACGCTATAGTTAAAATACAATGATAATTTAATTAAAAACGTGAATAAATAAAAAAAATGATATATTTTTTTAATAGTCCTCGAAATAAGGGAAGAATTATTCTGCTTTTTTCGTTCTCTTGATATTTCGTTATTATACCTCGAGCAACTTTTCATATCTCGATTCAATTAAATATGTTATTTTATCTCTTCGAAAAACGAGGAACGAAAATATAACGAGATTTTTTAACCAGATAGAAATTCATCCGAAAATCTAGCAGAATTATATTTGATATAAAAGTGTATACAGAAAAAATTTCCAATTAAATTTATTATTTTCTCACTTCGAAAAACGAGAAAAAAAAATGTACTGAAATTTTTTAATCAGATAGAAATTCATCTAAAAATCCAATTCAATTTTAACTCGTTGAAAAAGTAAAGCGTATACGGAAAAGGTTTTTCGTCGAGAATATCAAATCGAGGTCAAAATAAGATCATTAATTTCAATATGGCCATTGAGCTTTTTATTCGGAAAAAACTGCTTGCTGAATTTAGAAGTCGAATTCATTAGCAAAAAAACGATGACAAATGAAAAGAGAAAATTCGCCAGAAATAATTTTCGAAACAGAAAACAAAATTAGTTGAATGAAAAATATTCTTTCAAGCGAGAGAAAAAAAAGTATTCAGGAAATTTTGTTCGTTTCATAAAAATGTACGCAAATCTATTTGCTTTTTATTTAATAAAAAAACGACATGCATAAAATGTTTCTATCCAGAATGAAATCGAAACGAGGTCACAATAAGGTTACCAGAGTCTAAAAAATTCGAGTGAACTTTATTTGGAAAAGAAAAGTGCTCCGAGTTGGAGATTGAAGTTAATTAGCATAAAAAATAACGATAAATAAATAAAAAGGGTGAATTGATTGGCAATATTCCGCAAAGCGTATGCGTGCTCGCATGTTATGCTTTGTAAACTGCAAACTAAGTACTTCGGTAAACGAGAGTAATTACCGAGCCTCTCAGCGATAAATCATCCTCTCCTCGTGTGGAGATTCCTCCTCCGTTTTGCCATCGACGACACTAATTACAACTCTTGAAGCGAATAAGGACTGTTCGGAGTTCCCATTTTCCTTCTCTCTCTCTCTCTCCCTCACTCTTACTCCTCTCTTACGTTTGCCCTCTTTCTTATTACATTTTCTTGTAACCAATTTAATTGGCTCACTCTACTTTTCTTCCTCTTCTCTCGTTTCTGCCATCATTTATTCTCATTGGACGCAAAAAATCGGCGAGACTAACGTCGAGAAAAACACATTCACGAATTTGTATGAAGTAAAAATAAAATTTGTTTCCTCATTCATCATTTTGCTTTATTTCAGAATTCATCCAATTTTTTTCGCTCTTTTTTTTTAATCAAGACAATTTTATTTTATGGATGTAAAAAATTTACGCGTGATTGTGTTTATGTTCCACAGGAAGGAAATTAATCGACAGACACAAATTTTCAAAATGATGAAATGAAAAATGTAATGTTCATCGCAGTCGGTTCGCTCTTCTTTTCTCACTTTTTGAGTTTTTCTCCACATCTCTCTCGCTTTGTGTCTATCTCAACTTTTGGTATACCGATCGTAAATTAACCGAGCGTCCAAATTGGACATGAATTTCGCATGAGATTCGTTCCATTATTCAAGGGCCGCGCGCACAAGTCAGTCCACGACGAAGAAAGCATGCACACCCCAAAAGAAGCCATTCTCCTGTATTCTTTACCTCTCTCTCTCTCGATTTTCGTCGAGAATTCTTCAGGCATTTCCTCCGTTTTGCATACAAAAAATTAATGAAATTCTTTTTTTAATATTTAATATTTTCGATCAACTTTTGAATCTTGGACCAAATCTAATCATTTTTTTACTTTTGTAGAACACGTAAAAAATGTACATTTTTTGACCTCGAATAAAAAGATAAGATAAAAATAAGAAATTAGATAAAAATCATACTCGAATTGTGAAAGCTTGACTCGAAAGAAAATTTACTGTAAAAAAATCAATGAAAATATTTTTTGTGTTTTATATCTGTAAATGTTTAATCATGAAGTAAACATGCTGTAAACGACACGTAAGATATAAATATGCATTTTTTAATCTCGAAGAAAAAAAAAACAAGATGAAAATTATGAGTTAGATAGCTATTTTACTGTAATTGTTAAAAAGCTGAATAAAAAAGGAATAATAAGGAACGCGAATAACGAGAGAGCGGAATGAATAGACGAAAGTGCACGATCGTTGAGAGAAAATGTATAACAAGATTGGCCGAATGGATCGAACTTTCTCTCCAGTATGACAACGGGCCCGGATTTTGTTATCGAAAAGGCCATTACTCATCGAGATAGCGTGCCTTCTCTGTACAGATCTAATTTATATTTATCGTCCTGTGTACTTAAAGTTCTCTTGAAAAATCTACATTTCACCCCATTAATTCTAAACTATCATTTATCTCGATAATAGATAAAAAATAAAAAAATGCCAATGAATTATTTTAACATGAAAAACATTTGTATGTTAAATCTTTTACAATTGAATATTTTTTATTGATTTATTTTAATCGATCGACTTGCATAATTATTTTTTTCGTACTTATTTTTTTTTCTCTCGGCCTCGTTTTTTTCCCTCTTATCTGGCACAAAAGTGAGCGAAAACCTTTTGTTGCATTCAGGACCTTTGAAACAGTTTTACCGAGAACGAATCTCACAATCGCTTGCGAGCCCGGTTTCGCGGCACGACCTCTCGCTCCCTCCCTCTCGCTTCGTGCCAAGGCCTGCTTGCGAAACTCGTCTAAGCAAAGCCAGAGAAGACTCTCGAGATTCTCCAACGATCTGTCAATCGGGAGAACAAAATGCAAAATTATTCTCCACTAAATTCTACTCGTATTTTTAATGAAAATAAATTTATAGCCGTAAAAACTTTAGAATGTAAGAATAAGTTAAAAATACATCAAAATACTAATTAAAGAGATTATTCAGTTATTTTACTTTCAAATCAATTTAGAACTTGTCGGAATATTTTATAGACAATTTCAACTTTTATTTTCAAATGTCAACACCGTTAGGAGTTATAAAACATTTTTATCAGTGAAAAATAAAATAATAATTCATTAAAGCGCAGCATTGAAAAAAAGCAGCAAAGTTCTTTCACAACTTTTAGAAATCATTAAATTATACTTATTCCAGTTAATATTCATCCGCATTTTAAATATTTGACAATAAAGTTATATAAAAATGTATATAAAATCGTAAAATTAAGAGTCTTTCACGACAGTTAAAAACTGCTGAATTATTCCGGTTTTAATATTATAACTTGCATCTTGACTACCAATAAATTAAGTTTTAAAAAATCGAATAGCAACCAAACGCATCAGAGAACTACATCGTAGCTTATTAAAATGTAAAATGAAAAGTTTTCAAAATACTTTTCCAATTTTTAAAAACTGTCATTTGATAGTAAAAGGAAGGAAAAGCGGGCGAGCGGGAGAGGCGAGGGGCAAGGAAAGAAGAGACGTAATGTGCAAATTTCTGATAATATCCAATAGTAAATGAAGATGTAATAACTTTTGATGAAAGTTATGCGGAAAGTGGAGAATTTTTTGAGAGAGGAGAAGAGGGAAGAAGAGGCAGAAGGAGGAAGAGGAGGAGGAGGATAGGAGAAGAGAAGCGAGAGGTTGAGAACTCCATTAACTTTTATTTCTTCGAGAAAGTAACTTATCCAGCGTTCTCTTTTCTCTCGCTCCTCTCTCCCTCCCTTTTTCTTACGATCCTTTGCCAGCCGCCCAACCCCTCGCTCCGCACCCCTCCCACCCTCCTCTGTGTGCGAAACTTTGTTAAGCGACTTGGACCAAAGTTTAATAAATTCCTACGTGAAAGTTTTCGTAGAGAGGAGAAAGAGAAGAGAAAATGAGAAGGAGGAAAAGAGAGGGAGAGAGAAGGAGAGAGAGAGAGAGCAAAAGAGAGAGAGAGGAAAATGTACGGTAGAATGAAAAGTTGGTCCAGGCAAATACGTACCTATGTACACCAAACATATATTTCCCTTTCTCCTCTATACAGATAAACGATCTACCAAAGAACCCGACAAAAAAGATTCGATACTTTTTTCATCCCTTCCCATTTTCCATTCGACTTTTCTGATAAAGAATTTGTTTTACCCTCCTCTCCTTTTACTCCTCATCCTCTTTCTCTTTTATTCTCTTCTTCCTGCACAATAACACGTCAACTCCGATCTCGTCGAAGAAATTCTTGAAAAAAATTGCCATTTCCAATCTCCTTTATTCTCTGAAATGTACATATATTTCACCATTTTATATTGTATCTTTTTATTTATCGAAAAACAATTTGAATTTTTTATTGAAAATTTCTCATCGCGGATAAATTTCTTAGTCATTAAAAAAATTCCTATCACAATATTTCGATTAGCAGATTGGGAAAATAAATATTTTTTAAAAAATTGCCTCGAGCTGCGAAATTTTTTTTCTCCGGTATAAAAAGAGCATGGTCGATAGATCAGAGGTAAACGCTCGTGTTAAAAATGGATCGGAAGTAAAAGGATGCGAAAGACTGGAGGAGCTTGAGAATGCATTTTGCAAACTGAGATGGGGCAGGGGGAGCGCGGAGGGGATCGAGGGGGGAGAAAAGAGAGGGAGAGGGTAATATATAGCGCTCCAGATACAATATTTATGTCCCGGCGTATTTCCCTTAGCAGCCCATTATTCATTCGCTCAGGCATTGAATAAGCATCGGTATCATAGATTCGTACGAGTCGTCTCTCTGAACTCTCTCTCTCTCCCTCTCTTTATCTCTCTGTAGGCCATTTCGATTTTAAAAAAATAGAAGAATAAAATTCAGAGAATGAAAACACTGAGTAAAAGTCTATGCGCAAAAAAGAATCGATAGGAAAAAACCCTGAAAAAATTCGCATCAGAGAAATAAATCAAACGAGAAAAATATTACAAAATAAAGTAAAAAAAAATTACTTTACAAAAAAATCTCTGAAAATCGAAAGAAAATGTTCCCGAAACAAAATGTCAGAAACAGAGGTAAAAATTATTTCTAAAATTTCTCTAATTATATTTAAAAAATACTGTAAAAACACGATCGGAGAATGTATTACAAGTATAAAAACATCAAATAAGTATCGAGAGAACATGAACATTCGATACGCAGAATAAATTAAAAAAGAAAATTTAAGAATAAAAACTATAATATCGGAAATAATAGCAAAAAATAAATTATAAAAAATGTAATCATAGAAAATGTAATAAAAATCATGATTATAGAATATTGAGAAAAGAAATCAGGAAATATCACGAGGACAAGAGAATCGACGCGTTGGAATAATAGCGGCTGGCCTGTCGCTCCCGATAAAGTAAATTAGTTTGGCAGGTCTGAGAAAGGGGATGTATGTCGGGCATTCGCTCTCGTATCTTGTAATTGCACAACACACCTTGTGCATCGTCCCATTTCCATTCTCCAAATGGCCACTTTTCTTCAAAAGCTCCCTTTTCGCTCCAACTATACGAGATGTATCTTCCCTCCTAATCTCAGTGACGTCCTCTCCCGATTTGCTCTCTCCTCTCTCTTTCGCTCTCTCTCCAACACTCCACGTTAATGGCCTTGTACGATCTTAATTAGATTATTACAGACCCGCAAATTTCATTCGTCTCATCGTACGAGTTTTCCCCGCGTATGAAAGCAGACTCGAGAGATTTCATTATTCAGCGACCCATCGGATTTCCAATCCGGCTTTCGCCTCTGACTTTCGTTTTTCCTTTTCCGCCAATTTTTCTTTCTTCCATCATTTTTTGTCATTTTCCTCCCCTCTGCCCTTCCTCGTTCATTTTTATCACATAATACTCTTAAACTTCGAAATTTCATCCAGTTTCACAATCTTGATACGCGATGAAGAAAAGTAATTCCCAACTTCATCATAAAATTTCGAAATTTTACTTTTTCGGTGGAATTTGTAATTTCTTATTTTTCTTTGCTTTTATTCGGTTAATAACAATAAAATATAATTTTTCATTGTACGAAACACCTGCCTTTACATTCCCCATATCTTTGTCTGACGTAAATTTGTCTTCAAATTACGTCACAAAGGTTCATTATCACAGAACAGTTGGCTCCAGACAAAATTTCCACAGCTTGTGTAAAGTTCTGAAATATTAATGATAAGTTTCACCTCGTATTTTCTTAGTGCTCGGTCTCTTTAATATTTTTCCACTATCCTTATATCTCAATCATCTTGCGCACGCGAGCTCAAAAATTTCATCGGTTTTCAAAATTTTGATACTACCACACGATAAAAAAATAATTCGCAAACCGCCATTGCTCCTGTCAGTTGTAAATCGATTTCAACGAGAGAATGAGCTTTTCCTTCTTTACGATTTGTTTTTTTATCACCCCATTTGTGAGGAATTTTTATGTCCTTTCTTTTGTTCCTTCCCATACACCCCTCAACTTTTCTCATTATATTTTATTGTTTTTTTGCTTCGCTCTTTGCCTCGTTTCTCATTGGCGAAGGTTCGGGGGGGTTAAGGAGAGAGGGGAAACAAGGAGGACGGGGGGTTTCGGGAGGGGTAGGGGAGTGGGTGCAGGGGAGGGTCTCGTTCCCCCGAAACATTTTATCGAGCGAGCTTGCTCCGGGTCTCGTGGAAGGGCTGCCCGCCAGGGGGAGAAATGAAAAAGTGGACGCGTTAAGGCAACATTTATATTACTCGCGAGCTTTCCTCCTTTTTCTCTCCCCGTGTTCGTTCCTCGACACCGAAAGAGAAAAAAGAGAGAGAGAGGGAGAACAATTTTTTGTACCAACTTTTATATACACGCGTATTCCTGACGGTGAGCAAAGTGAGAGAGAAGAAAATAAGAAGGTGGACAAAAATATATGTAGAGAGAAAGAGAGAAACAGAGAGAGAGAGGGAGGAAGCGCACAAAATGAAAGCCGGTACGGAGCGCATACGTTTTCATTATGAGGCACGAGCCAACTTTTTCCAACTTTTATCAGAGCCACGAGCCCGGTGAGAGAGGCGAGAGGGATAACCTAGCGAAGAATACGATTTATCGTCCCTCCAAGCTCCGAAGAGTTGACAAGAACACGGAAGCATCGACGTGTTTTACGGAAAATTAGAAATATGAGATTTATTTCAGTCCGTGTCTCCCATGGCAACTGCTCAGGTATTCCGAAATTTCGAAATTTGAAGCTTGATTAATTTATATTTTGATTAAAATTAATTCAATGTATTGTGGATGATTATCGAAAATTTTAGCGAAACGAGGAAAATTACACGAGAATCGAGTTAATATCTCCAGCATAATTGGTGAAACCGAAGCTCTTTCAAAACCACGGATATGAAAAGGAATGAATGTGAAAAAACTTCAGCACTCAGAGCAATATTGGAAATTGAATTTTCGTTTTTGATTTACAGAAAAAATTCAGTTTTAAACCCCCAAAGGGTCCAAAGTCAATTTCATGATTTAGCAATCACATCCGAGCGAGCCGGATCGAAAATTTCCAGCGTATTGCAAAAAAATAGTTTCAAAATTTCACAGGATAAGATTAGAGCGACTTGGGACTCGTAATAGTATCAAAGTACAATTTTTGATCCTATATACAGTCTTCAATTTCGTTGATATAAAATGCATTGAACGTATTGAATTTTGTCTGTTGCCGAATCTCAAAAAAATAATTATTGGAAATGAAAACTCGTTCAAAAACTGATTTTTCGTTCAGAGAATTTTCAGTATCTTTTTTTTCGTTGTTCAATCCCTTCGTCCCTGCTTTTTTACCTTTATGAGTCCATTTATAAAAAAGAACGCAACCTCTAAAAGCCAGACTGTAAACCGTGCAACTTTGACCATGAAAAGTTCCACAGTACCCCGCGCGTTTCATTATCCTGGGGAAGAGTTCGCGTCCTGACCTGTGCTAGGGAAATTTCGTCCTCATCCACTGGAGATAACGGCTCCGATCCGATGAGAGCTTCCCTTTCACTTTTTTTGTCTCTCCGCACGCCAGCGTGGTTTCTCGCTCGCACGCGAATCGTTCCTGTTACGAAAATACGAGAAAACGGGTTCGAAAGAAAACATTTTTTCCGAGCGCACTTTTGAGAGTGAGGGCAGGAAAATGCGGAGGGGAGAAAGCGTAATCCCAACACGAAGATTTATGTCGCATCCAGCGGCCCCATAAAATCTTGTCTGCTCTTGCGTCCTGGTGTTATAGTCCCGACGCTATTACCCGAGCCCCATCGCCTTTTTCCCTCTCCGGACTGATACGAAAAGCTCTGACCGCGGTTGTCATTTTGGACACACGAAAATCCAATTTGTTGACGTTTTCATCAAAATTTAATTAAATCATACGTATCACATTTTGAAGAATTTTAACAAAAAACGATAATTAACAAAACTAATATTTGTAAACGTTCAATTGTATCAATATTTTCTCAAAATTTACAAAATTATAACAAACTGCATGAATTCAAATGAAGATAATTCGAACTAAATAATCAAGACCATCCAAATTGAAATAAATTGGCCTCATTAGTATGGATTGAAATAATACGATACTAAAACCAATAAAAAAATACGAAAATTTAATTATTTAATAATTGTACTTTATTAAATTCAGAATTCTCGAATTTCATTTCGCATCGCGATGCTCATTGTTACGAATCATAATAAAGGATATCAATAAATAATAAACAGAAAAATCAATGTTGAATTGTTTAAAGGACTTCATTAAAATCCAGACGGATTTATTCGCGAATTTTGTTTTACATTGTAATATTTAATTGAATTTGGATTGACTACAGAGTATATTATTTTTCATTATTCATTTATTACTGGCTCAAAAAGCGTGCGTTTGTCGTTGTTCGTCGAGCGGGGTATGGGGCTATGAAAAATATCGATTTTCGAGCTGTACGTCGTAAATAATGGGTATAGAAATGCAGTCGATGTTGCGAGCACGGAGGAGAGAGGTTTTCCATGCAGCACTTGCAACTTGTGATTTACGAGACTTTCTATTCTCTCTTACGTAGCCTTTGCACATGCGAGTCTCTCTCGCCACCCTCCCGTTCCCTCCCTCCTCCCTAAAAACTATTTTCTATTTATGTATTTCCTCTCACAGACACATTTATCCATATTAAATCACGTTGAAGCACCTTCAGACTCTAACCTCCTTTTTTTTCTTCATTTCTTCCTCAAAAACATACACTCCCACTTTTTGAAATAAAAAATACACAAACTTTTCAATCCGACATTTTTTACGCACTCGTAAAAACAAATTCAACTCAAGGAATTTGAATTTTTATCTCTCTTTACTATTTCGAGCTTGCTTCATTTGCATTTCTCTTTTGACACCCAAAATTGAAAAAGTTTACATTTTTGAGTCTCGTGCGGTAAGTTTTACTTCAATTTTTTTTCGTTATTGAAGTTTTTAAAAAAAACGGATCGAGTAAGAATGCGAAATCGAAATATCAGGATGAAAATTTATAAAAATTTTAAATTGACAATGTTCAAAACTTTTGATGTCGTTTTTCGGCTCGAACGGGGTCACACACGAACGTAAAAAGAAACTCGCGCAGACGCTTCTCAAGGGAATATACTTATCTGCGATTGCAAGTTGGCAATTTACTCGACTTTACGACGAATTTTAAAGCAAACTTATACTTTATGTAGGGCGATAATGGCCACTATATATCACTTTCCGCTATACATATTGACCGCGCACTCGAAAAATTCTTCGTGAAAATGTACGCGCGTGTACAACGGAGCGAGTTTGTTTGGCCCTCGGCCAACTGGGTTGAGCCACCACCCTTACGAATAATAAGACGAGAAACTTCGGAAAAAAGCGGAAAAGTCATCTCAAGAGATTACATCCCTCAACATTCGAATATTAGATTCTTCAATATTTTTTTTAAAGGCTTCTTACTTTTTTGATATTCTATTTCTTGGGAATAAAAATTGAGAAGTACGATATTCAACTCTTGGAAATCATATTCAAAAAAGATTTTTCGATTTATTTCGGATTTATATAGTTTATTCTTCGAAATCTGCTTAGAAACGACGATTTTGAGTAATATTTTCTGATTGCAAGATTCCTGAAACATCTAAACGTGATAGCAAGCCTTGTTACTTCATGGAAATTGTCACTTTCTACCTCATCAGAAGACTGTTGTCTCTACCATCTTTTGCAGCTCCCTAGAATCGAAAATAATGATGACGTCCTAAATATTTCACAAATTTACAAATGTTTTAATTCATCAAATACAGAATTTTCAAAATAAAGAAAAGTGTCACACGTTGTCCTTCTATGTATGTAAATTTTATATCATTAAGTACTATTAAGTATTAAGCACAATTTTATTATATGTTTGGAATAACATTTAACACAACGAGTCTGTTTTATACCGGTCTGACTCGAACTCACCTGACACGGACATCCCCTCAAGAAACCTTTAACATATTCAAAGCTACCGCGTTAACCGAGATTGACGAAAAAAACGGGAAACGCCGAATGGTTTGGCGATGGATCGAGTCAGAGTTTACGAGCTCGTAAATAGGGTGTTATCGGCGGCGTTATTTAATGGGAAAGCGCTAATCGTAGAGTGGCGATGGAACTGTGGTAGCGAGTGGCGATAGCAAAAGGAACTTCCGCGCTCCCAGACGCGAGTAATGAGGTTCGCGGCCCCGTGAGAAAACGTCGATCTTGAAATAACGCGTCGCGCTCATCGTCGCTCCCTCGACCCTCGCGAATTCGTAAATCCTGAAATGACGTTTCTCTCTTTTGTTTTCAGAGACCGGCCGGTGCTTGGATGCGGCATCCGGTAAGTAATGTTACGTGCTTCTTTTTATTTACGTGTCTTTTCTTTATTTTCTCAATTTAGTCACTTCTATTTCACGGCACACCGGTAAGAAAAATATAAACATGAAGAATTTATGTCCGGAAGAAATTTTAATGACGTATAGAAATTTGTACGACACTCTGTCAAAACATGTTTCCAGTTGTGAGTATAATATTTTTAACGAATATATTGTGAATGAATGGGAGAGAAGATGGCCGAGAGAATGTTTTATGAAAGAGTCTGAGGAGTTATGAAATTGATGTGAGAAATTTTAAAGAAATTTTAATAACAAAATGAAAGTGGGTGAATGTAATAAAAATTTCAAAAGGTATAAAGAACTAACGAACGAATGTGGACAATGTTGAGATGAGAAGATGTAAAAATATTATTAAAAAAATTGAAAAAGGAATTTGGCAGCATAGAATATTTTATAATACAATATTTATATTCTAAAAAAGTAGAAAAACAGTTAGAGAAGTATAAAGAAACTATTTTAGAAAAGTAATAGAAGTAATAGATAATCCGACTGCAATAATAGAATAATACAAACACTGAATCACAAATAGGGATTGTAAAAGAATTCCAACACTTAGGATACTGGTTTACCACAAAAAACAGCATTGGTTTACAGGGCAAAAAAGCAAATCGAAAGACACAAAAACCGGCCAACACTGTATGGGGAATATGGAAACGAGCAGGAAGGGATTTAATAGAGGAAAGACTGTACCTTTTAGACTCAATAGTTAAATCAGGAGCATTATACGGAGTAGAAATCTGGAGTTTGGGCAAACTAATGCAATTCGAAAGAATACAAAACAGATATTGCAAAATGGGGTTGGGTGTGGCGAAAGTCACACCAAAGTATATTTGGAGACACGAACTTGGAATCGTAACCATAGAATGGACGATCGGAGAAAGGGCTCTAAGATACATAAAAGAAGTAATGAAAGTGTCAAACGAGAGATGGCCAAAAATATGCTTGAAAGAGGAGTTAAGGGGAATCAAAAATAATTTTCCGTCAAAATCGGGAAAAGAGCTAATACAGTTACTACAAAAACTCAAAATTGAACACTTAGTCGACTTACTATGGGAGGAGAGAGAGGAAGAAGTAATTAATAAAAAAATTAAAGAAGGGCTAGAAAATTTAAAGGAACAAATCTTACAAGAAGAAAATAGGAGAATTCAAAAATCAACTTACAATGAATTATACGAAGAGATTATAAAGGAAAAAGAAGAACCATGAGCATACTGGAAGATAGAAAGTATAACAGGGTATGACAAGAAAATGTGGGCAAAAATAAGATGTGGGAACTTTGGAAGAAAAGGAGAAAAGGATTAGAGATGCAGGATATGTTGGCAGGAAGACGAAACATTGGAACACTTAATAATATGCGAAAAAGCAGAAGAAATGATAGATAGTAAGAACAAGGAAGAAGCTTACAAAGCAATAAAGGGCGTAAGAGGAACTAATTTAAGTGAAAAAATTATTACATTATTACAAGGCGAAATAACCCAAGATATATATAAATACTTCAGAGAGATTGAAAGACTTATAAGAGAGCATGAGAAGCCGATAGAAGAAGCGAAATAAACGAAAGAAGTATATTATTAGAATCTAAGACTTAATGTACAATACTTGTAAACTTTTGTAAAAACCCTCAATGGGTGTGCAAATAAAACTCCTATATATATATATACAAACACTGAATCAAAAGAAATCGATGCTAGGATGTGCACTACTTAGGAATATAAAGGAAATAAAAAACATAGAAAAGAACTAGAGAAAGAATAATAGGAGCATGCTGCAACTGCAAAGGTCACCAGACGTCCAATTTTTCCCTTTTGTTTTATAATTAATAAATTCTCATCAAAAATTCTATCAACTCGTAATTCTTCTGATAGAAAAGACTGTATCGTGTTTTTTAAAAGTTTAATTATACATAGTGCAGAAAAACCTGTAGAGAATTGCAACGGGTTTAACAAAATAAAATTACTAATAATTTATATACTATGAAAAAGTTAGTTTTTCAGGAATTTTATGCCCCATACCATCCTGAAATTAACGCGCTAAGAGCACACCGATAGATCGTCGACGAACTATCTTTATTCCCCCTACTATCGAACTAACTCGGTCAAAAGGCAAAAATTGTTATATCAGTTCGATCAAGACTTCCGAGTGATTAAAGTGCTTTTCTCTATCGAAGTTAGTGGGATTCATTGTTATCGAAAATTTACTCACGGAAACTTCGTAAGTTCATTTATATATCTATATCAAACAAATCCATAATGTCGAATAAATGATTCGTGATAAAAAAATGACAAAAACTAATGATATAAAAATATAATATAAGTAAAATAATAAAAATATAATAATTAAAAATCTGCTTTTAAATTTAACAAGTTTTTAAATTAGCAGATTAACTAAGAAAATTCTTGAGAATCAAATTATTTGATTCGAGTTTTATGTTTATCTTTTTCGTGATGTGATTTTTGGTCCTTTCTGTTTTTAAATAATTGAGTCCCGTTGCGGGACTCGAGGGTTGACAAGAGTTCCCGTCGGGCCTCTCACTCCATGCTGTGTTTATCGAGCGAGCTTCATTCTTGGTCTGTCCTTCGAACCGAGTGGATGCAAAGAAGCCACTCCGTATCTGTCGCTTTTGGCCAACATTGGGCTCAGCCTGTCCCAAGCGACACACGCAAACCCCGAGAAATCCCCACTTGTTGCTCGCCACTTGCCTCTCCCTCGTTCTCCATCCCTCGAAGCAACCTTTTTCCACTGACTTGATGTATTATAAATATACCTATATACACTCAGACGCGTGTCAGGATTTCCTTAGTTCTCTGTAGTCCGCGAGACAAAGAGGACGAAGAAACAAATCGAGAAAATCTCAATCAGATCGAATAAATTCGCAAGTCTCTCGAATTACATTTGTTCCAATCTCAATAAAAATTTTGATGATGTTTCATGATACTTTATATTTAATTGTAATTATTTTCGACGTGATGATTTTTTTTTGTTATAAAATTGAGTTTCGTTTCGACGCAGTTCAGCTTAGAAATTTAATAAATTTTTTTCCTACTGCTACGGTTCTAGGTCGCAGGCCAATTTGAGGAATTGTAACTATGTGTTAAAGATTGTTGAAAGTATGGCTGAGTGCCACGCCTGTGTGTACTCTGATGATTCGACGTGTTTAATTTTGCCTCATTTTTTTCTTGTTTTTTTCCATCCTCTTTCTTCACTTATTCAAACATGACGCGATAAGTTTTTATCAATTCGTGACACGTAGTCGTTTTATTTCGAGTTGAGAAAACAAAAAAAAATTCGTAGCAAACATGGAGACACGTACGCATTTTGACGTCAAAATTCGTTCTCGTCTTTCCATTTTTTGTCTCCTTTTTTCCGGCAGGTGCATGCAACGGCATGCGTTTCAATATTTCGATTATAAAATTTTCTGATCGTTGTTCTCTTCAGACTCGAAATATTTTTTCTTGAATTATACGAAAAAAAAAAATTAGGAACGGAAAAAAATTCAGCGATAGCTATTTATAACTTCCTCTTCTTGTCTCACCTGATAAATATTTGACGAGAATTTCAATCGACTCCAATGATGAATTATTCCCTATTCTTCCAATTTCCCGGGAGAAAAATAGTCTGAAAGTTCTCTATTCTCCGTGCTATGAAAATAAAAGCCTGGAAAATAAAAAAAAATATGGTGGAATCGTTATTTAGATTGGAAAAGAAAGTAAAGGGAGGGATGTGAAAAATGGCAGAAACAAAAAAGAAAAAAAAATAGAGAAAGAGAGAGAGGAGCTTGATCCGAAGTAAATATGAAAAGGAAATGGGAGAGATGGGGCGCTGGAGTCCCGGCTTTTGAGACAATGCACTGCAAAGTTGTTTTCCAGGACTCGAGACTGGGAAAGAGAATTTTTGTGTGGGTGGAGGGAGAGAGAGAGAAAAGTAAAAGGAGAAACAGACAGGAAGAAAAAAACAGTCAAAAAAATAAAGGGAAAGAAAAACAAAAGAAGAAAAAGACAGGAAGAGGAAAAAGAAGAATAAAGGAAGAGAGAAAGAGAGAAGGAAAAATGCAAAAAAGAGAGAAACTGAGGGGTGTCGCGAAAAAAAGAGAATTCGTAACGGGCGAGTGTGTAGACTCCCGTACGTGTGTGCATGGCTACATAAAAACATATATAGGCAAACTTTACGTTCGTACATCAATCCTGACTGGATGATTTACGCGGCGGCCATCAATTCCAGAATAACTCGGTAATAACTCTGCTAAAATATTGCCTGCCGCCGACGCGCGGGGCCTCGCCAATTTCCCTCTCCTCGGCCCTTCCGCCCCTTTTTCTCTCTTCCAAAACCCTTCTCTCTAGTATCCCGCTCTCTCCCCTCTCTCTCTTTTCTGTCTATGTCTTCCTCTCGTTCTCTCGCTCGGTTACGTTCTCCAGGAGTCGAACTCCCTCCTGGGAGCTTTCTCTCTCCTTTCAAACCCCTCTCGCGTCAACCCCCTCGGCGCACGCATCGAAACTGATGGATAAAAAATAGCTATTCAATGAGAAAACCTTTATCCTCCTCCGACACTTGGACTCTTTTTCACTCGGGATTCATTTTTCGATTTAGCAACCTTCGTAGATTTTTGGATTCATCGTTGCAGTCGGTCTTGGGCTTGAAGTCTTGGATTATCAGAAATCTTTCAATTTCATCGTGTTGAATGAAATGTGATCGATAAAAATATAAATTTGTGCGTGTTTATAAACACGCATCATAAATTTATATTTTTCTCAAAGTCTCAATTATTCTTCGTACTCAATTGTTTTTCGTACTGAGGACTATTTGAATGCTAATTATTCTATAATCGAGAAATTCACAGTGAAAAGTCGAAACTTGGATCCAAAAACCATAATTTTGCGTTTTTGGATTTCAGGGTCTCAAGTATATGGTTAATAACATTTTTCGACGGTATGTTTGAAAATGATAAAAATATTTCTTGCAATTCTTAGCCATTTTTTCAAAGATTTTCTTTCTTGTTTTTAATAATTTTTTAAATAATTAATAATAAACTACTTCGTGAGTAATAGACGACGCGATTCAATACTGTCATTCTCGTCGTCATAATACGAAAACTTTAAGAACCAAACAAAGTGAATTGGGTACGAAGGAAGTATTAAAAGTTCACTGAAACTTTCTTGATTTTAAAATAAAAAAAGTTTGCCAGAAAGTCCCTCGTGGGGTTGAAATTCAAGTTTCTAATTTTCTAATCACGCTCAAAACGAGTACACGCCGATCCGATGAAACAACGGTGACATAAAATATTCATTGACTGAAATTGGAAGCCAAACGATCCGAAAAAACTGTTTTTTTTCTGAATACCTGTTCTCAGTTGTTTTGGTTAAAAAGAAATGTCTCCTCGGCTTTCCTTGGCCTCCCCTGTTCGGAAATCATTATCACCTGAGCAAACGTTTCCCCGACAAATTTTTAAAATCAATATTTATCTCAAGTTTTAAAAAACGCACTGTTAATGGATTCTCACGTGTCTAGATGCGTGTAAAAGTAAAAAATAAAACACATCAGATATGGGCAATAACTCGAAATCCTGACACGGAAACGGTTCTTTCTCGCGCTACATATATTTCACCACCATTAAAAAAGAAGAAACTAAAAATAAACCAGTCATTTTTTTCCCACATTTCCAGCTAGAAAATTTCATCATTGAAATGAAATTCCTCCACTCAAAAAAACAAGTTAAAGTAGGACGAAAATGATAAATCCAAAAACAAATATTTCGAGCGGAGTTGTGAGACGAAATAGAAGAGAGAGAGAGAGAGCGAGAGAGGAAAACAGAAAAAAGAGTGAGAGAGACGGAGAGAGAAAAAAGGCGATGTTTCCTTCAATTTCGCGAGGCGAGGGAGGCCTTGACGGCAAACTGCCGGCGGTAAAACAAAACTTTTTTAATTCCGCTCGGGCAAATGGCAATGGCGAACGGGTAGTGTGTCTATACGCGCGAGTGTGCGAGGTCGCGCGCGCGGGAGAAAAGAGGTCAACGACCCGCGCCGCTCGCACGGACGAGATCGTCCTTTTCTTTGCGTATCTTCTCTCTTCTCTCCTCTCCTCCTCCCCCCACCCTCCCTCATACACCTGTGTCAGAGAAGAATCGTTGCAACGTCTCGAGAGGCTCGCGTTGCACCTGTTACGCACGCTCCGTTATCGATGATTTTTTTCGATTTTTATATTTTTCCGATTCTTTTATTCAACTACGCTGGCGGAATTTTCTGTCTCGACCTGTTTTTCGTCCTGCATAGAATTGCTCTTATTTGCGAGAAATAAGAATTATTTAGATATTTTGTTCAAGATTCCGATTTTTTGATGATGGAGATTTAAATAATTTTTTCATGATTTGTCAAAACTAAACAAGTTATGTTGATCCTGTTGTGATTACCATATTTTTTTTAGAATTTTTGTGCAATTTGCAAATTGTATATTTAGAATTCTTGATTTGAAAAAAATATTGTTATATTTTTTTCTGATTTAAAAGTTGCTAGCTGATTGCAAATCTCAAACTTGGCCAGTCGCCGTTGCACGCGCGATCGACGTTAATTCCAATCTCGCTGACCTCGCCTCGGACTTTTATTGTTTTTTTAATTGACTGGAGCGGGACGAGTGTGGATTAGAGCGCGTAGGCTCGATTCTTCTTTCGAACTCCCTCACTCGACACTTGGACAAATTTTCCATATTTTTCCTCAAAATGCAAATCCGACGATCGTTAATCTACTTTTTTTTTCCTTCCGTCGTACATTCTCGTTTGTCGATCATTAAATTGATTTGTCCGCACTGTTTTCTCAGCAGATTATGAAAGAATGAAAAAAAATTGAATAAAAGGAAATGAATAGGAAATTAGATTCTCGAGATTCCATATTCAAATTTCATTATAAAATTCCTTTCCTCTCGAAATATTTTACACGCTATTATAAATAATTTTATTGCGCAAGACCGTTATAGACAATCGAATGTTCTTTTCCTTCCCCTTCCGATTTCCAAGTCCCCGTTCACCCATTTTTTCGAACCATTCGTTAAGAAAGTGTTCCACCTATCGGTTACCCGGAATTTACGAGAAAAAATAAACCGAGTGGGAGATAACGGTTTCTAGTCGACTAAAAATACTCGTCGCTTCTTTGTATTTCAGCACCGTTCAAAAATTGGGAATCTCGAGGGGCAATTTCAATTTTTCTCGACCTCTCAAAAGTTTGAATATTTTTTTCGATTCCACAACTTGAAGTCATTTTGTGTTGTTTATTTGGAAAAATTCATCCTTTTGTTTCTCATTTCAATCATTTTTAATTTTTAATAACTTTTTATTGCACGATAAAATTATTTTTTATTAGAGTTTTTATCGCATAATAAAAACTTGACCTGGATCTCCGATAAAAAACTAGAATGGACCCGGAAAATTTATTCCCCTTTCCACGTGGAATAAGAAGAAAAAAATTAATTAGCAGAGCGTGGAATCAATTATAATTTTTTTCACAATCGCGAAAGGAAAAAATGTTAAAAAGTAATAAACTGTTTTGAAAAGTAATAACGCGAAATTGATTGGGAATGATATTTTTCCGCAAACTCGTTACGAGATAGAAGGAAGAAAAATTATCTTGAATATTCAACGTCACGTTATTAAAGAGACATAAATATTAATGGGCATTTTTTATTCTCATTGTTTCCATCCAATAATTATCCTTTCTGACATTCAATACAATTTTTTTTCTCCTTCTCAGAATAAGAGAATTGAGAGATCGAAACGTTTGCCTCTTTTATGTCTATTTTTTTAATTTTTTTAACACACGAAGCAAATTATAAATGTTTTTCAATTTTTTTCAGTCGTAGAAAAAAAAATTTTTTTTCTTCGTTTTTTAAATCCAGACTGCTCAAAAGAATTTTTTTCTGATGAAGTAACAAATATGAATTTTGATGTTTTTATACACCCGACTAAAACGGTGTGAGAAATTCTCGCAATTTATTTAGTCCTAAAGTAATAAATGTGCTTTTTTGAAATTTTTTTCTGATCCAAAAAATTGAGAAATTCCATGTGGAATGTGATCCAAACGATAAGAGCCTGGCGATTTTCATTCTGCGCGATTGGACGAGAAGTAGGAATAAAAAGTAAAAAAAAATATGGCGAATGGTGTGTTAGCCACATATTGGATACATTATGGAGTCTGGGGAGTAAAAGAGAGAAAAAGAGAAAGAGTGAGAGAGGGAGAGAGAGGAAAAGTCTTCGTGGAAGAAAGAGAAGACGTGCGATTGAACAAGGAGACGTTACTGCATGCGCGAATGTGTAATAACGTTGGATCATGGTTATTATTGTTCAAGGCAATTGCACGTGATGACTGCAATAATGCTCCTCCACCGAGTCTTACCCCACTACTCGATACTCTGGCCAACCAAACTCTCTTCCGGCAAATTTTATATCTCTAATATTTTTCCTCCTTCCTCGGTCCTGAAAGAATATTCGAAATTTATTTATAGAAAAAATGACCGATAAGCCTTTATTGAATGATTACGTGATTCATCAGGAATAATCAAATTTTTTATACGTCATTTTAACAGCAAAAACGTAATGGAGAAATTAATTTAGACATTTTATTCAGAGCTTTTTTTATAAGTGAATATATTATTTTTTATAGTGTAGTGACAATTTAATTTCATTCAGTTACTTCCGTGTGACTGTAAAAAATATAATAACACTAATGTAATTTTTTTTCGCCCTCGTAAATGCGAGATAGAAAAATTGCTCGGTTATTTCTGAGGAGTTTTAATGTGGAAATCGATTTGGAGATTATTTAAGAATCGCTGCTTCTCAATGAATAAATCCGTCATAGTTTATGTATGTGGAACGATCACCGCAAAAATTGCGACTTGGACATTCAGCCTTGAATGATAATTTCTATAGCGGACTTGTTATACGCATCTATCGACTCGATTGGCTCTCTTCTTATACGTACGTAACACTCTGGACGAAAATCGCGACTTCCCTCTCGAGCGATACATCCTCAATTATAAACGATCTCTCATTACGCGTCTTTTCAACCTCCAGACTCTCGCTTCAATTCAAATAATGAGCCTTTTATTCGATTTTTATTCCCTCCCCCATTTTTTTCTCAAAAAAATACCCCGAGAGCTATTATTTTTCAAGTCGCTCGAGAGCGGAATTTATCGCGCGAACAATGAATTAAAAAATGAGAACGAGGGGGAAGAATTTAATTAATCGCTCTCGAAGCTTCCGTCGTAACTTTAGATTTTCGCGGATATACGATCAAAACAATGAGTTCGAAGATTTAATACGACAATTGACAAAGAATCCAGTTTCAAAAGTTTTCTAATTTTTGACTCGATGAAATATCACGAAAATAAAATAAAATTATTTTCGTGTACTCAAAATGTTTTGTGCATGTCTCGATTTTGTTAAATAGAACATTCTTTCGAAAGAATAAATACAAAATGTATTAACACAATCAACATTTGTCAAGTTACACATTTTGTAATTGCCAAATCTAATTACTTATATCAAATGAAGGTTCGTCAATAATAATAATTTTTAATTGAATAATTCAATTCATATTGATAAAAAGTTTGCGGATTTGATTGCTCAAAAAATGTTTCGAAAATTTCAAGAGTTTTGCTCTCAAAGTTGTTTAAATAGTTCGGACCAACTAGTTGGGATAATTCGTCGATTGAGTTAAGACCGTGGATATATAGGAAGGAAAAGAGAGATTCGGAATTCCGTTCTAAACAATCCTGGATTAGGAGGGTAGTTGTTGGTTCTTCAATTAAGCCGATTCCCGTTTGCTCGCCCCTGCGAATTTGGAGTCTCCCTCATACCGATTAATTCCGGACGAATTGCATGGACCACAGAGTCATGTCGGAGGACATTTTTTTTTTCTTGAAGCTTTCAACCGTTTCTCGGGAAATCTGAGAGTCGAGTGAGTTTCGAAACGAAGATCTGCGAACTCGAAGAAGGGGAAAAATGATAGGCGTTATCCGACGATTTCCGGAGGTGAAATCAATCTGGGTCAGCGGCGTGGGAGTTCAAGGACTCGAATAATCAAAAGCATTCGCCATTCTCTCTCTCTCTCTCTCTCTTGTTCCCCGCTGCACCGCGCTAACCCCACCACCGTTTGATAAATGTTAATCGACTCACCGATGGAAAAAGCATTAATCTATTGCGCAATCTTTCATTTTTCATAAACAAGCTGCGGAAATCTCAATCACTGTGATTAAAAAAACAAATCAAATGAAACTAATATGAATAGAAAAATTACTGTGGTGTATTATTTTATTTATTTTTTGCTTCGTGAACTATTTAGTGAACTATGATATTTTTCAATCGCTCAAACGTGAAAAAAAATTCTCGTGAACGATAAAAGTTTTTTTTTTCAAGATTTTTTTTACTCGGCTCGTTCACGACAGTTTCATTAATTTTCCTCGCCCGTGGCCTCGCTCTCGTCTCCCCACCCTTGGCTCCGCTTTGACTGATGTTAATGGATCTTTCTGCTCTTGCTCGCTCCCGCCCATCCCCCGTTTCCCCATTATCCTCGTATTATTTATTATTTATAAGAAATAAAGACGAATCGTGGCGCTGGCTCTCCGAAATTATCGTCGCTCGAAAAAATTTTGTTTTTCATTCTTCGAGATTTTATGAACCGATGTGAGAGAAGATTTTTTTATTTTCTGATCATCAGCATGAAAGATTCGGTGACAAGGAAATTTTTTGAAAAATAATATTCACGAAATTTATTCATTTCTCGGATATTCGTATATCCTTTGCATTTTTATGCTCAACTTCTTTCTGCAGCTGTACTAAAAATGAATTCACACAAAGAAAAAATATTTTTAGAGGCATTTCATATGCGATACAAAATCACGAAAAGTCATTGTACACATCGTTATTCATGTCATTTTTTGGCCAAAAATATTATAATAACTGTCATTGTTGTAGGCAAGCTAAAAGAAATGTTTTTGAATGTTTCATTACTAACGATTTCCATTAATATGTTTTGCGGAACTGACATTCTATAATTAACCTTCAAAATCCATTCCAAATATAAGAAAAATAATTTGATTTCAACTAAAAATTTCGCGAAATTCGCAATCTTTTGAAAAATACCGAGCAGAGAGAGTCGTTTTATATGAACTTATATAATATCACGTTGTTCTGTTTCTCCAGTCACGACTGCAATTGAGACAAGCATGTTTCAAAATATGTACTTTATCGTACTGTGTAAACATTTTTCTCGAGGTCGCCATCTTAAAACAACGAATTCATTATTTGATATAAACTTCAGGTAAACAAAAATCTCGTGATGCATGCATGTACTCTTTTGCGCACAAAAAATTTCCTAATTTCAAGAGCACAGAACGTCAACCAGAAATAAAAGAGCGTGTATATATAGTGTCGACCCGTTGTCGGTCATGCTAACTCTTAACGTATTCCTATCGTTGATACGAAATCCACGAGTCTTGTAAAAAAATCAGAGGGGTCAACAAACTGCTCCGGTTTTTGGCTTGGCAAAATTCAGGGTCGGCTATCGATCACATTTTCGAGGGAAATTAGCTTCTATAGTTATAATTGTATATAGTTTATTAAGTATAGCTACAGATTATAGTTATATAGTTATAGATAATATCAGTTCAATGACCTCAGGCTATTAATTTCATTTGTAGACACCCCTGAATATTACTAATGTAATATTAACACTGAAGAGAGAAATTCACAAGAAGGATATAATACATTATGAACTATTAATTCATGATCTATACCCTATACCCTATGATATATACCCTATTATGTAGCAGAATTATAAATATCATTGGATCCGAATAATTATAATATGGTGCCTCATGCAATTATAGAGAATAGTTTAGTTTAGAGTATAGTAGGTATAGTATAGTTGCTATGCTATATTATACGTTACGCTGTATTGGACTATACTGCACTATACTATACTGTAATTTTTTATACTTTTTCACACTATCCACTATACCATAGTTTTCTATTCTTTTGTATGCTACATACTACATTATACTATACTATAGTTTTTAATACTGTTCTATATTATACTACACTATACTGTAACTATACTATAGTTTTTTTATACTTTTTACACTATCCACTACACCATAGTTTTCTATTCTTTTGTATGCTACATACTACATTATACTATACTATAGTTTTTAATACCGTTCTATATTATACTACACTATATTATAACTATACTATAGTTTTCATACTTCTTACACTATCCACTGTACTATACGTAGTTTTTAATACTGTTCTATATTATACTGCACTTTACTATATTATACTATACCGTAGTTGCATATGCTATACTATACACCTTTTGGCTAACATAACCTCAATTTGAAAAAATGTTATTGACGATATTGATCTAACCATCTTAATTCGAAGTTAGAGACATTGTAACGTGGATGGAGAAACTCGCGAGAGTAAAAAGGCCTGGTCAGAACGTTAAATGCGCGAGGGAGGAGAATTTTCAGGTTTGAGGGAAGAAAAGTACCGGAGAGGGCAGACTGGAGAAAAGCTCGAAAGAGGAAGAGGACGCGCGAGCGGGGAGGAATAGGAAGAGAAGAGGAGAAGCCACGACACAACGGATTTAATATGGAAGCCCAGGAAATTGGATTTAAATAAATTTGAATACTTGTGAAATTAAAGCCCTCCCCATGACGTCTACGTGGAAACGTAATAACGCGCTGTTCGCCTCCTCCGACTCGCCCCGCGTCCTCAAATTCTTTTTCCTCTCGTACAATACCCATCCTCATAACGAGAATATCAAGTCCCCTCCCCCTCCTCCTCCTCCTCCTACAACCCTCTATCCAACCTTCCACCCTACCTCTCCGCGTTTACACAGCTATTTTATGCGCGTACACTATTTACCTGCAGAAATATGTCCGTTCTAATATCATCCCATATTTTCTTTTATTCTTCTTTATTATTATTGCCTTTTTTACCCCCGTAGCTACCCCCTCGCCCGGACGACATCTTTCGATTACCATTATTTCAATTCGTCAGCCTCCCTCGCATTTATCTTCATCTCGACCTAACTTTTCCTTCCCCGCTCGCACATCATTTTTCTTGAAAAATCGTCTTTTTCGTATCGTTTTTCAGATTTTCAAATTTTCCGCGTGCACAGGTGCTATTTTTTTCTTGTCAACATATGGGTATTCACTATTGCTTGGGGTATAAGCTTTTGATATTTATTTTCTCATGTGTTCGGAGAAAATGTCGATACATTGTATCAAAGTGTGTTTACTGGTGCTTTTGACTGAAAATAAAAATTGAATTTGAGTCAAAATAACTGTATTTTATTTTTAGTTGTTTCAATATTTTAAGATAAATTGAAGTATAATATAAAATTGTAGAATTTGGATAAAATATCTCGTTGGTATCTCACGATGACAGATTTTATTGAATTGATCGCAAATATCGATCAAGCACAAATTTATTCACAAATATAATTTATTTTTCTCAATGCAGCAATATTTTCTCAGAGTAGAATTATTTTATTCGTGTTCTTGACTCAGGAGTAAACCAAATTGAGTAAAAAAAAATGCTGCATTTGATGATCGGAATTCAATTCTATCTAATAACACGATTATGTCTAGAAATCGAGTAATGAAAAACTCGATATATGCAATTAACTTCAAGACGCTGTGTCTTTTGACGATATCATTGAATATTTTTTTTCAATTTTTAGATAAATTCAACTCGGTGTTCAATTATTTAAGAAGTTCTCTTTGACAGCTAGCAATAATTTCATCGAATAACACGCATATTTATTTATAAATTCAATATATTTTTCTCAGTGTAACATTATTCTACTCTGTTACAAAAAACTTCGGAATATTTTTTGTTCGAGCCTTCGCTTCTTTCCTTATTAATGTAGGATTAGTCATTTTTATTTTTCTCGTAATACATAACTTGGCTCTAATGTTAATAAATGTGTATATTGAAAATTAATGGAATTAATAATGTTGGGAAAATATGTAGTTTATTTCGAAGCAGATTTGATAATCGCTTCGTCTTTCCATCGGAAAAAGAGTCAAAACCGGTTAAAGGCATTTTTCTTCTCCCCCTCGGATGTTTTTTTCTCTTTACATTCTTCTTTTTCAGAGGTTTACGAGCGTGCGGGAACGATGGTATTTATAATGAAACATGACTAATGTTCCTTCCCCTCCGGCCTCCCCCATTTTTTTCCTCGAGTATATTTTTTCTATCGTATACACGTCTCGAACTGCACTCTGCGCCGGAAAATAAAGAAACGTAATCTGGGTCAACACGTATCGTCACGAGTGATAAGAGTCGCTTCCTTTCCACGTAATTTCGTCGATTGATAAGAGCGCGAAGTTGCCGGGAAGAAAAAAAAAGGGAAAATTGAGAGTCCCGCGAGTCCCGTGGGCTTTTTGCGAGTCTATTGGCCCCTTGTGCGAACGATGAAAACTCGCGAACAATCGAGATGAAAAAAAAAATTATCGAAGCTCGTACAAGTCTCTCGAGAAGCGACAAACGTTGCCCAACGTTGCACGGGCCATCCCCCACTCGTTCTCCTTACTCCCACCATCATTAAATTTGAAAATCTCCCCGTTCGTTCTCCTGCCGCGAGCCGATTCCCCTTCCGTATACGTTCGCGCTTCTCCCACTTCGCGTCGTCGGGTCTCTCCGTCTCGCTCGCTCTTCTTGTATTTGCTCGTTCTTCCCCCACTCCGACGTTCTCTCCCCACCAAAATGTCCGGCGAGAACGCGCCGCTCTCCGCTCATTCCCGCGTCAACCGTCACGGGAGCAGTGTGCGTTCCGTCCTTACGCCTTCGTCGCGCCACGAGACGTGCCACGTTTTTCTTTAGCTCCATCTCAAACTGTCGTTCGATCGCGCTGCACGTTTTCACCCTCGTACGTAATCAGTGGGATCCAACGAAGATGAGAAAAAATTCGTCGAGAGTGCGTTAAAATATTTTCGAACACGAAAAAATAAAAGTAAACGAGCGTCCGCGACGCCTCGAGTTGTATTTTCCTTTTTCTCAATGCTGCACCCTCGTGGCGAGTGATCGTTTTTTCTTTCGTTCGACGTTCGTTGTTTTTAGTACGTGTCAACGTGAAACTGAGCCAAGTGTGATCGGTGTTTCGAAGTATGAACGCGAGGATTAGCGTTGCCATACCGAGAATTTAAAAGAGAATATAAATATTACACAAGTGGTGGATTAATGTCCAGGAGGAGAAATTCCATAATAAATATCGTCTGTGAGAGTGTTTCGCGAAACTGGATTTCATTCTATCCACGTGTCTCGCTGCGCCGGTAAGTAAATCGTGAAAAAAGTCACGTTACGTTAGTTCTCCATTTGTACACCTGTGATCGGCCCCGCGGCATGGATTTTTTCGTCATCCCAGGGGGAGAGAACTCCACGGGGAAAATTACTCGTCAGAGTGGGGTGTAAAAACATCTGGCATAACCAAAAAGTGCTTCGCCATGCTGTAAACTCGTTCGGCGCTGCTTCCATGCCAGCGATCCCTCCTCGCCCCCCGAGCTCGCGCGCTGCGCCGCGTCGGTGGCGCCATCTTGTGGAGACTCGAGCTAAACAGCTCGTCGGCCACATAACCAGAATTCGACGATACGAATTCGTCTGGGGTGTTCAATTTATTTTTTTATGTCAAATTTCGAAACACGAGAGTACCAAAGCATAAAATTCAGCTTCGTTCTATATTTAAATTTTACTTTTCATTCTATTTTTGTAGTTGTGTATGATCTTGGTTGTTTTTTTTCTTTTCATGCTATTTTATAGATTTTTCACTTCTCAAGTTAGTAAAAACGTTACGAAGTTGAATAAAATATTTATTTAGGAATTTTTCATGGAATTTTTGTAATTTAGGAGATTTGTATCAGTGAAATTTCGTTCGATGTTGATGGAATGTCTTTCACGCAGATGACAACTTGTAGAGTGCTTTCGGAGTTTCTCTTATCTGGAATGAGAATCGTAATGGAGAGCCCTTATCGCTTCGATATCCTTCGTTTTAATTTTTTTTTATCCGTCGTATATTTTCTAATTTCATTCTGCCTTTGAATAAAAATGTACGGAGAAAATGGAAAATGAAACGAATATTGGAAACATTTTAGTGTCAAATTTTGACGTGTGCTCGAAAAAAGGAAAATAAAAGGGGGAAATAAGGGAAAATACGTGTTGTAAGCCGAGTGTTCGGGTCGTTGGAATTTACCATTGGTTCATTCGGGTCGTAAAACGAAGCAGCCACAAACAGCTTTCACATAACCGAGACATTTAAAGAAGAAAGAAAAGAAGAAGAGGAGATGAGAAAAAATAGTTTTTCTTTTTTTATCCGTCGAGGAACATTATGAGGAGAAAAGAAACGAAAGAATATGAAAAATACCGGTTTCGAAGGGAAAAATGCACGGTCAAAGGGGAGGGCGAAGGGGGGAAGGACCAATAGACGGCTCCACTTGGATTCTTGAAGATTTTTGACCACGCTAGAAAAATCTTCGGTCCTCTCAGGTATAAACATCTGTTCACGTGGAGGAAAATTGTTGCCCTCGAAACATTTTTTTCGTGTCACCTCCTATTCCAATTTTTCTTCACTATTTTTGTTCATCGACTATTGCCATTATTCAAATTTAACTTTGAGAATTTTGTACTACTTCGTTTAAAAGTTTTGTCACATTTTTTACGATCTTTCAACCACGAGAATGTTTTCATTATACTTTTTTACTATTTTTAGTAAATCTTGGAATATTTTTACGATTTTCGTATCCTGAGAACTTTTTCTTTTTTTTGACAGTTTTTGTTATTTTTTGCCAGGAGTTTTTATTCACCTTTTTGAATTTTTTAAAAATATTTTTTGCATTCAAGTATCCGTCGTTTTTATCTTGTTTTTTTAACAACTACATTGTTCTCGAAATAATCAAGAATTGGATTCAAATTTGTAAAATAGTGCGCAGCGGTTAATGAGAATTGTCGAGAGTTGATTGGCGAGGAGACGGTGACGAGGGAAAGGGAGGGCAGGTGGGACGTCGGAATAGAAATTGCTTCGAGCAACGGCCTGTAACAACTTCCGCTACTTTTCTCCCCCTTCTCCCATTCTCTCGTTTAATAATAATATTTACTTTAATTAATCCACCCTGAAAACGTCATGGAAAAAAATGCACAGGGCACTGACGTGAAACGAAAAATTTTCTCAATCCCGGCTCTCTTTTTTTTCTCCTCTCCTTCTCTCTACATTTCTTTTTAATCCCGAAAGACTATTCTTCGGGATCGCTGAAACATGGATTGACGTCGCGCAAAGGAGCTTATTGTAATTCTCTCCCTTTTTTCCTCCTTTTTTCACTTTTTTCTCTCTCGCTCTTCGAGCCCTGCACAATGAAATTATCAAGGAAGTGCTATAGACGAAGATTAATGCAAGGATTATCGTCTCGCGAGATGCGCCGTTGCTTTATTTGCTATTTTATTTTTATTTATCCACGCTTTCCATATATCTGTAGCAGGGGAAAAAAAATAATCTGCTCGTTTTTCGTTATTCTTCTCGTGCAAAAAAAATTATATCCCCATTTTTTCATTATTCATTAAATATTCGTATTAAAATAACATTATCTCTTCCTCCATTAATGCGTGCTCATGAATATAAAAAAGTAGAGTGCTCTATAAATCGTTCCAGCTGAAAAAATATCGAAAAAAAAAAATCTTCCTCTTTTTTTTCAATTAGACGAGCGGAGTGCTCAACAAATTTACCTGTTATGAAAATTTTAATCGACGAAAAATGTTGGAATATGTTAAAAAAGTAATGAAATACGAAAGACATAAAAATAAACGAGGAAAAAAAACGTAAAATTTGGATCGATCAGCAACAGATTACTGAAAGGTTTCATTATTTTTCAGGGTTCGTAAATAATAGGAATAACACGATGGAGTATAACGTGTACGCGTACATAATGGGAGAAGCTTGATAATTTATCGTGGAATTTGGGTAATTCATCCAATTAGCCGAATGAAAGGTTAAAACGCGCCGGCGAGGGGCAACCGGAGAGTCTGGCTCGATCGAGAAGCCTGTAACAATGCGCAGATTTAATGTGCGCCTACCAAAAATCGATTCTCCCAAATGGAGGAAATTTTCTCTTTTTTTTCCTCTCTTTTCCTCTTTCTCTCGCTCTTTTTTCTCTTCTCTCTCGCACTAAAAATCTACTCGTGTTGCCGATTCGTATATTTTATATTAAATTCATCCCCACACGGGAATTTCATCCACGAGCAATTACGAAAGCATTCATTCGCGCATTCGATAATTAACGCGTCCATTGAAAACGATCGATCGGCGAGGGGGAAAGAAAAATCAATCAGTCTACCGGACTCGCAGTCGATATTTCTCATCCCTTCTGACTACGATGTAATCCTCGGAATTTTAATATATTCGAGTCTGCATTTCGAGGAATATTATAATAATGAATAATGAGGCATTCGAAAAGAATTTTAGATTTTTATTCTACAGAGTAATAAAAAAATGAAATATTATTAAATTTATATATGATTTAAAAAATATTGAATAGGAAGGAAAAGACTTCACTGTTAATTTTGAAAAAATAAATATTAATTGAATTATAGTGAAAAATATGAATAATTTTGAGATGAACAAAAATAATAATGAGGCATTGGAAGGGCGTGTTAGATTTTCGAACCATGTAGTAAAATAAACAAAAATGAAGATGAATAAAAAACATGATGTTAAAAATACTGTAGACAAAAAGAGTTAGAAAACAAGGCTTAAAAAATATCATTAATTAAATAATAGTAAAAAAGACACGCAAAAAATTCGGGAATGAAAAATAAAAGATTGGATGCCGCACGAGCGGAGATCCCCGTGGGTCTAACTCTGTCGCCGAAAGACCGACCAGAGAGACCGAAACAGCGGAAACTGCGGATAATGAAAGAGAACGAGAATAACAATAAGAAAATGGAAGAGTCCTCTTTTTGTTTCTCCTCTCATCCACTCCGGTGCCGCGATTCGTTCTCTTCTCTTGATGAGATTAAAACAATCATTCTTTCTATTTTTTCCTCTTTTTATTGAGAAAAAAAATCCTCGACACTCAATTCTTGCGATTTTTATCATTTTTTTTCTATCGAGAGAATTTTATTCGGAGCGCGAAAAGAAATTAAACGTCAAAAAATAAATTGACTTCGAAATACGAATTTTTAAAGTTCGTGGAAATTGGAAAGTAAAAATTTTCAAAGAAATTGCATCTTGAAAAAAAAGGCGAGGTATTACATAGCGGTTTCCCGATGAGCGTTCTATGATCTTTTTTTTCTTCCATCGCTATATTTCTTTCCTCAAACCGTCGAAAGTTTCCTATGAAATTTCTCTCCCCGCTCTCTTCCTCTTTCAATATCCGCTCGGACCAATTGGAAAAGTTTTCCTCGATTCCGCGGAGCTCTCCTACAATCTGGGTCGAGTTTAAGGAAAATTCATCACTCCCGCGAATTTATTATTCCCGAACAATTTTCCTTACCAAGGCGAAATCAAGCTCGCCATTGTTACGATTTATTTTTCATTTTGTGATTTTATACCGTCTCTCGATTTTTACCTTTACTTTTTTCGCCTTTTGTGCAAGATTTTAATTGTCCGTAAGAAGAAACGGGAAAGCAATCGACCGAGTTTCCCCGAAAGTTGCCTCGTCCAATTGAACGCTTTTTGAAACTATAATTGAGTATAAGCTTTTCTCCAAATACTATTTCTCACGCCCCTTGACGATCTTTCAAATTTCCTCCAAGTACTTTTTCCCCGGGACGTGAAAAGATTTCGGCTCAAAATCCAACGCGCCGGAGCGATTAAAAAAAAGAAAAGAAAGAAAAAATAAAATCGCGAGGATAATTGAAACTTTTGTCACGTACGTTTTGTCCATGGGGCACGACAATCGATTTCTCTATTGCTCAACACGATTATTTTCAATTTCTACGCGACGCAGAATCAAAATTTCTGGCTGGCGTTTCAGGGAAGTAAAAAATTGAGCGAAATGTTTGACAGATTTGACATTAAGAAAAATTTCATTCATTTTTGTCTAAAATTAGTAAAAAAATATCAAAACGGATTCCAAAATTATTTTTTACGTTTTTGAATCAATGTCAGAGCGTTTTTCTCTGTTTATAAAAGTTCGAAAATTGAAAAAAGATTCTCCACTGATCGAAAACAAAACTTTCTCGTTTCTCTCGCAGTTCTTGTATACACAGTTATGCCAATTTTTCTTTTTCTTTACTTTTGTATTTTTATTTACCCTTCCCTCTGGTCCCCCCTCTCTGTGTTCAAATTCGAACGAGTCGAGTTCGTTTGTTCGTGCTCGCTTTTTTTTCTGTCTCTCTCGTCTCCAGTTCCAATCGAATCACCAAATCGGAAATTGAATGTCGGAACTTCTCGGCAATTTTTTTATATCTATTCCCATGCGTGGGCTTGTGAATTTCCAGAGCTAGCAATCTTGACCGATTGGATCTTGGAAAATTGGATTTGAGTAAAAAAAGAGATTGACAAATTTTTTGTTTATACAGAAAAATTTAGTTCGCTTATTTTTGAAATTTAAAAAAAGTGTTCAATATCCGAAGAAATTTATCAGCAACGAAAATTTCCATTTTAAAATTACAAAAGCTCTTTTTTCAGCTCTTGCGATTCAGTAATGGAAAAAGTTGTGATGAGTAAATGACTTCTTGTAACGTAATAATGGGAAAAGTTGTAAAAATGAAAAAAATTATCGATAAAACTTTTCTCACGGAAATAATCACTTCTGACCCGCATTGTGGTTCGCTGCGCGTGATTTTCTTTTTTTTATTCCTTCGTTGAGTTCATTTTCAAGGGAGGCGCTGCGCTTCTCAGCCCCTCGAATCTAATCTACCACGTAGGACTATTTACCATAACGCGAGCTTCGTTTTCTCACACGTGCACAATTCCCCAGGAGGTATGTATGGGAATGTCGTATTTTCGAGATAACAGCGACGATGACGAAGAGAGAAAAGGGCAAAAAGCCACAAAGTATGCATACGAATCATATTTCCCTTCCAATTTTTAATTTTTCTTCTTTTTCAACATTTTCTCTCATTTTATTTACAAGTTATATCTCAAAGAACAATTTGAATACAAAGTGTTTCCGGCTTCAGACGTTTATGTGAGGTCTGATAATGGACGTGGGCTCCTTATGAATAAATTACTTTATCATATTTCGCAGAGAAAACAGAAATAAAGAAAATTATCAATTTTTAATTTGAACCGAAAAAAAATGTAAACAAATTCTAAAGTAAAAAATCCATTACTCTTTATTTCCTCGATAATTAAATTCTGTAAAAAATTAACCATAAATGGCAGTGAATAAAAAATTCAAAAAAAAATTGACGAATCGTAATTTCCAACCGCACTTAAGTGTATACAGAAAGTCGAAAAAAAAGGAGAGATAAAAAATAATGATTTTGTGTATATACGTCACCAATTTGTATCGACTGGAATGCTCGGTCGTTAAATGTTTCTCCGATTCTTTGTTTTTTTGAGGGAGGAACAGGAGGGGGAGAGTCTGGCTCTTTGTGGTGTATTTTTCTTTGGAAGCTCGAGAGGCACACCTGTTCAACGGGGAGGCTGCTGCATATGCGCCTCTCCTCGAGAATACCGACTCGCGTTTTCTTGTACGTGTGCGTGCATCTTCCCCGCACAAACATTCTCTCTCCCTTCTTTCATCCTCCCCAGCCTCTCTGTCCCACTTACAATTACGAGAAACTGGTTTTTCATTTTACAAAACTCGTCTTTGTACCCGCGGACGAGCTAGCAACAGCCGAGCTTCTTGCCAGAGCTATTGAGTGGGCGAAATGTTTAATATCAATTCGAACTTCTAATGCACTGAGAATGGATACACATGAACGTGTGTTTGTGGTTTTTTTTTGTTAAAGATCTCGAATCATTTTTCATTCTCTCTTTAAGATATATTTATGATTTAGATATTTGTTTCATCGGGTTTTTTTCTTGGGAGTGTATTTTTGTTTAATTTTTTTTTTCGAATTTTTTTACTCACTCACAATTTACGACTAATTGACAGTAAATAATTTTTTCATCATTTTTTTCAATAATTGTTACATTAGAGTTTTTCCTCACGATGGTGTTTAAGCGACATAAAATTATATACGCCGCTGAGGTTAAAGTCGTTAAAATGTCCCGTTGACTCGTCGTAACGGCGGACGTGGCGGGTAAAGAGGAAAAAAGAAACACTCTCTCTCGAATAAAGATGTCATTAAAAGTTTTATAATGATAGACACGCGCACTTTGAATATTTGTAATTATTGTAATGTACGAGAAACGAAGCTTCGCAATTTTCGTGCGTTTTCGTGAGGATGGAAAAAAAAATTACGTCGCGAGGTGGAAAAGGAGAATGATATTTTGCGAGCAAACGCGTTCGCCTGCTGACGTTCCCCGACGATCTTCCGACAATTTTTTGATTTTATTTTTTTAATATTCCTCCTTTTTTTCGGTTCGAGCAATTTTGCCATACGCGAACTAGCGTCCTCGTAAAACTTTTGTCCTGACAGCCTTCGCGAGACCCAGAAAAGAAAAATTACGGGAATGATAAATATTTTTCTCCAGCTCTTTGCGGAATTTCATTTTTAAACGACGGAATCACTTTTTCTCGAGCTCGTTTCCATTTCATAAATTATTCCCTTTTTTCCCCCCCGACAGTTGGAAAGTGGCGAGCGATAAACTAGGAATTTTTACGCATTCTTTTTTACACGATAAATGGTAGATAAATTTCTTATTTTCACTACATTCTATGCATTAAAAATAACAAAATTAAATTCCTTTAATGTCCAACTGTTTAGACGTTTTTATTACCTCGAAAGTACAGAATTTAATATTATTTTAAAACTGTAAATAATAATGGAACAATTAATATTTTGTCAATTTTTTCGCAACTCCTAATTAATATTAATTTTACCCATAAAAAAAATGACAGACTTTTAAACACCGGTTTTGCGCAAGTCCTCGACATACACGTGTACAATTAATGTTTCATTATTCGTTGTAAAGCAAAGTCTCGGAGATTTTGTTCGTGATGTCGAAAAAAGGGAAAAAAATTGAGAAATTAGGTTACAAACGAGTGAAAGTTACGGTAAACGCGAACGCGCTCATATTCGTGACGTTTCCAAGTGTGCGTAGTCGATACACGAGAGTTTGAAATACAAGAAATATGTACATTTGTGTGGACGTGCATGTATATATATCAAGCGCGAGAGAAATTTTTCGTCGCGTTTCGTAATTGTGTCGATATTTTCGTTCGACCTTCCTGCGAACGAGGAAGAAAAAAATAGTTCTAAAAAAACATATTTATGCGAAAATTTTTTATTTTACAGAGAATTTTTTATGGTGATTATTTATGGGAAATATACTCGCCAAATAATCTGTATATGTATAGTTTAGTCAATAAAAAAAAGTCGATAAAAAAAAAAATCCGTGCTCGGTGGAGCTCGGACAAAGCCGGGGATAATTCATTAGTCAGGACGATTTTAATTTAAATCAGCCGGGACAGAGAAACTCTGCAATTTCTCTTCATTTTGCAGTTGCACGTTCCCCTCCCCCGATTTTTTTCTCTCGTGTCTACGAACAATATTTTCTCCGCAAAATAGATTTCGTTTTTTATTAAATTTTTTTTACTTTTTATTTTTTTCGTTTTCAGGCAAAACCTCGGCGGAAGATAAATTATTATATACGAGAATAATTCACATTAGGAGCGTACACCGTTAAATGATAATAATAATGTATTTGAAGTTATAGATAGGAGTTTGGCCAATTTTATAACGACGTTATATGCGCGGAGAAACTTTCACTCGAGCCTGGCTAATCCTTGCGCTTCCTCTCCTTTTCTCTCTCTCTCTCTCCTTTTTCTTGCATTTTTTTATTCTCTTGATAATGAGAATAATGATGATAGCAATCGTATCTACATGCATCTACCATTATTCAAGGGAGCCGCGAGTTAATAATTTCTAATTATCGTTATTTCGAGAGAAAACATGTCAAAGCAAAAAAGAATTCTTTTTTTTTCAACCCGTATATTTTCAAAATTGGTTCTTTGAAAAATTACTTCAATTTTGTAAAGACACTTCTTATACCGGAATTTTAATTAAACACATATATCTTTGTTTTCGGTATAAAAATACAAAATTCATTTAGGAGATATACAGTTGAATTATGTTTTTAAATATTGCCTCATAAAAATTAATGAAGCAACATAAGAATTTTATCGCTCTTTCATAAACCTTTATTACCTTTATTGCTTTTAATTTGTCAAAAAAATCTTTCGCTCGGTTGCAAAAAATCTAGAGTTGTGTATCTGAGGTTCGATCGAGCCATTCGGTGAGTGAACCCACGCCGTTGAAGTTATTGCCCCGATAAGGGGCGTAGGAGTTGGTAAACAGGGTATTAACCCCATTTCGTCTTCTCTCTCCCTCGCGAACGTTCCACACACCATTTCTCTCTCGTCAGTCGAGAACAACAGGAATTACTCTACTCTTAACCTCAATTATCACTTGCCAAACGAAAAAGAAGTAATAAAAAAAATTTGTATTCAAAAATTCAACTTATCAGAGAACGGAGAATAATTTTAATATTTAAAAATGTTTTGAATATCGTGAAGATAAAAATTGACTGCACGTGAATACATCAAAGTGAAAATAGAAAATAAAAGTTTTTGAAAAATAATTCGATTTCTTGAAAAATTGTAAAAAATTAACCTCTCGGTGAATAGAGATTAATTTGTGTTCTAAAACATTTCAAATATTGTGAAATCGAAGTTGTTCACACGCAGAGAGGAAAAAAACAGAAAATAAGCAATTAAAAAATATCCAATATACGATTTCTCGAAAAATCGAGAAAAATCTGAATCGTATAAATTTTCGTATTCCGTGTATACAAAGTTGAAATTGACTGCACACGTTTCTGTATGGATGAGATTTCTTATCTATAGAAATGGCAATTGGAAAGCACGAGAGGAGAAATATCTCGAAATTGCAATTCGGGATCGCGAGAGAAGAGAGAAATGTCTGGAAATCGGATCGTATTCCACGCAGAGAGCCACGCATTTGTTTATATACATAGAAGAGAGCTTTCCGGAGCGTAACTTTATCTATTCAATTAGACGAACTTGTATCGGGCAACACGCGAAAAGACTATTATTCTCTTAGCTAATTTTGCCTCGGTCCCCCTTTTACCCTTTTTCCTCGACGACCGATGATTGCAAAGTTTGTTACTCGCTCTCGAGAGACTTTCCATAATTCACTTGACAGAGATCTGGAACTTGAAGAACAGAAAATACAAGCAATAAAATTCAATAAAAAAAATACATGAGAACGAAATATCAGAAAATGACATTTTAAAAATAAAATCGTGGAAACAAATGATCGAAAAAATTCTCTCTTGTTTTTCGTATGAAAAATATAAGAAATAAAAAAGAGAGGAAAGAAAAATATTGCCATTGTGTCAGAGTCGTACAGGAATTGGAACGTCGAGCCATTTGTCACGGATTGATTTACCGAGGCACAACAAATTTGATCGATCAATCAACCTCTCCCTTCTCCCTCCCTCGAGAGCTTTTATTCGCCCGAGTCCTTGACTCTGTCGACTTAACATGGACTTTGGTGTGATTGTATTTTTTCGGTGACTCGGAATGCGTCTTTCGAAATTGGTTGCACGGTATTACGCGATATTGCCCTTTATCGCATTATCAGAGCGAGCTAGCCGATTGAGCAATGGAAAGAGAAAGAGGAGGAAGAGATGAGAACTAATAATAAGCGATACACACAATGCCATAGAGATAAATTCACTCCTCTCGATTCCATTCCATTCGCGAATTCTCTTTGAAAACATCTCTCAAGTCATGATCACTTTTAATTAACCTTTATTTATTCTTTTGTTTACAAAGTCAATTAATTCACGCGGAAAAATAAATTTTTATGATCCATAAAAGAGCTATTTGCAGACTCGAAATAGCTTCACACATTTTATTCTAGCTCACTTATAATTGTAAATAATATATGAAAAATTACGAAGTTGGACAATTTTAATCATTAATTTGGAAAATATTGAGTAATGTCAAGAACTTTAAAAGCGTACGGAAGTTTTAATTATTATTGATTGACGAAAGAGAGTCTTCTACAAATTGGAAATTCCGAAAATTTTATACGCAAGCGAAAACTTTGCTGTATCCGCCATTAGCGACATTAATTTCTCTCGCTAGAAACTCGTGAATTTAACCAGGGCGAGCATTAATATACATGTGAGAAAGGGCAATGCGTCTCTCCCTCGGATTTCGAACTTTAGCCCGTCTCTTCTCTCGAGTTTCTCCGCGTTAATTCTACTTTGAATATTTCTCCGAACTTGGTGATTAATTTATTCATTACTCATACATTTTTTTATCACTTTCACGAATTCACTAAAATTTAAATCCCAATTTCATTAATGAGAAATTTCTCACATAACGTCTACCAACATTTCTTAAATATGTACACTGAAAATCTAATTCCAAAACTTTCACGGTAATTTCATTTAACGAAATGCAAACAATTTCTTTTGTACTTGAAAAATAAAAGCATTGAATAAAAATGAATAGAAACGGCTTTCCGAGTTCATTACCATGAGCTGCATCGAGCTCATTTTCACGTGATAAAAAGTTGGCAATTTTTCAAAGGGATATCCATTATAGGTTCACTAAGAAAAATCTAAGAGGGGGGGGGGGAAGTCTCGCGTGATTGCAACGTTTCCATGAAAATAATTATAGACTCGGATAAGTTTTTTTTCTCTCTCCTGTAATTGGAACTATCGAATGGCAGAGGAGGAAAAAAAATATTGAAAAAAATAAGTACTCTATGGAGAGTAGACCGATAACGATCGTAAATTGAGAGAATAAAACGTGTACGAAGAACAAAACGATGATATAATCGTCGCTGGAGGAAGGTGAGCGCGGGGAGAATGAAACGATTGTGAAAAATTTTAAATAATAAAAAATCTAAAATAGAGCTCCGGCTCTATTGCTATAACGCACGAGAGCCCCTGCTAAATTATTTCTGAAGAAATGCATTCGAGCGTGATAAAGTTTCTCGATACTTTTTTTCTCTCTCTCTCTCTCTTTCTCTCTTTTTAGCCCCATACACTCGCGAGTACACACGATTTTATTTTTACTTTTACTCGTAAGTGCAACGAAATAGAATTTATGGCTCGCGTATATACACGTACATTTAGCCAGCGATAAAATCAACTCGGCCAAACGGGCTTATCGATCCAACACTTTCAAGGATTTCCTCATTATATCGAGACAAGTTGGCTTCTCCTTCTTTCTCTCTCTCACTTTTTTCGCTTTTTCACTATTACTATTTTTCTCTCTCTTTCTCTCTGTTTACCCCCTCCCGGCCTCGCAAATCGATTGTGTATTTCATTTTTGTTTCTGATTGTTGGCCTGACTCGCACATAATCGCCCGATGACTAAGATTCCGCTCGCCGTGTTAATGATGAGGCAACGATAGGCCTCAATTATGTACAAAAAATTGACAAGTACGACTTTTTCTTCCTTTTTTTTCCTCCGTCGTTCTTCACAATAGAATTTTTTTCACCAGATACCACGAGACTTACGTGTCGCATGATGAAAGAGCAAGAATGTTTTTCGCGCGAGGATAAATCATAGTGAAAAAAGAAGGAGTTATGGGGGAGGAAAGAAAAGAAAAGTAATAAATTAAATGTATTTTTCGTTCGATATCGCGGAGGAAAAACTCGACCGTCGGCATGGCCAGGGGGTGGAGGGAGAGAGTATGATTGATTGCCATTCCCGTCGAGTCGACTTTTCATATCTTATGTATGCCAACATTTTCTGTGCATTAGCAAACATTCGAAATCACGTGCAAATCTTTCGAAAAACAGGAATCTCTCTCATGCATGCACGATTTCCCATTACCGGGGACTTTTCTCTTTTTTTTCGTTTCTTTTTTTCTTTATGACATTTTTCGAATGAAAATTTATATTTTTTTCGTCGTTCGAATTTGTCCGGAAAAAAGAGTATTCGGAGCCCGGTTTTTTTCCTCCGATGTCGACATCGTCATTCGAAGCTTTTGCTGATGACACGATTACGTGTCATGAATAATCAACGAGCTTCGGCCCGCGACGCTCGGCTTGATATTCCGACGAGAAGACTGTCAAGATTGTTCTGAAATTTATGGTCGTCTTTTCAAACTAGTTAATTGAAAAATAAAATAAACGAGGCGAGCGCCTCGTTTAGCCTATTCGTTGAATTATTCCCAACTAACCTATCCGCGATGTACATATTTTACCAATCAAAACCTTTCCTCTTTTTTTATTCTTCTTCATCTCCATGCAACTCATTGTAACGGATCAAAGCTCGTTTATTTACTACTGAGAAAAACGTATTTTTAATTCTTAATTAACTATCGTGCTTTCAGCGCATGTGCAGTATTTCAAAAATAAAAGTCCAGAAACAATTTAATTATTTTTGTATTTTATTTATCGATTGATATTTATAGAAAAAAACTTGAGTTATGGTTCGATGAGAGAAAAACGTATTTTTATTTTTTAATTAACTGTCGTACTCTTAACATATAACATAATGTCTACAATATTTTATAAATAACTCTAGAAATATTTTGTTATTTTTGTATTTTATCGATCGATATCTTTAGAAAAACTTGAATTATGATTTAATGCGATATTTATGTTTTTCCCGACCTTCCACGCCTACGAAGAATATTTATTTATTTTTCTACTTTTTTTTCTAGACTCTTCTTTTAAACGGACTTTTATTGTAATTTAGTATGATATTTTTTTTGCTTCGACCTTCCGATGGGCTTTCCCTTTCCCTGCGGCCTCAACTCGATTCACCGAGTCATTTGTTTATCAGGCACATTTCCCTCTATTACGAGGATGACGCGATAGATTTCGAACAGGCTTGTCAGCCGAGCCATTAACATTCAATTTTCTTCAATGAGTCCGATGTCAAATTGCATTTTTTTCATAAATCTATTTTATCGCCTGCATGTTTTTTTTTCGAAACGAATGCGTCGAAGAAATAATAATGACTAATGTGTATTATATGCATATATATATATGTGTGATGGCTATAAATAATAAAATAAATATTACAAAGTACTGTGGAAATGTACAATGGAAAAATGAGGAATTTAGTCAGGTGCAGAGACTTGTCTTGGGCATTTACGACGTCACAAAAGCTTAAAGAGCGGTTCGGTGCTTCTTTTTCGTTGAACCAGGATTGTATGGGATGTCTGACACACGAAGTTATGGAAGTACCGAGAAATGAATATACCGTTATTGTTGCTTGTATCGCCTTTTTGTAATTGCGTGCACGATTCTTTGAATCTCCGTTTCGCCTTCTCCAACTCCGTGACTCTTTATTGCAATTCCATCTGTTCCGAACGATAAATATATAACACGTCAATCAAATGCAGTTACATAGTCTCGAGCTAACATTGATCAAATTGGCCAATCAGAAAGTTTTTTTTTAATATCGGAATTCAGCTTATTACTTGAGACCTAGCTGCGTTTGACCTGAAGGTTAATATTGATTTTTTTTTGTTTCTTGAAATTCTTTTTGTAATTTCAAAAGTGCTGCTATTTCGTGGGTAATGGAATATCGACTTTATTTTTATCTTGCCACGACACGTATTTATTTTCATATTTTTAATTTAAGTTTATTAAGTTATTAAAAGTTTATTAAGTTAAAAGAACGTGACAATTTTTATCTGAAATAACATTTGAAATTTGGGAATTTCTGTGATAAATCGTTCCTGGAAGTTTAACAAAAATTTAACATCGATTTTCTTTTTACGAGTTACAGAGCATGCTCGCGATCATAAATCCTCTGCATTCCAGAAAAATATTTATCGACCAAAAGCTATATTGAAAATTGAAAAATAACTTCATTTTTGAAAATAAGACATCACTAAGCTTAAATTTTACTCGAACGTAATTGACGTAATATACAATTATATTTTTCTTGTTTTTCACGGGAAATTTCCTACCGAAAACAACGTGAACAGTTTATGTAATATATTTTCGTAATTTTTTCATCGTGAGTCAATAAATGATATTAATAGAAAAAGGTCATGAAAAAATTCTTTAAATTTCCAAGTGTGTTTATCTACTACGTAGATATATTCGAGAAACACTTTTGTCTGTTCCACATGTTAGGAAACATTAGATAGAACAATATAACAACAAAATTCTTCGCTACGTTCAAAAGTTAACCTGTTTCAACTTTATTTTTCGAATGATAAATTTAAATAAATGTATCACAAAAGACACATCAACGATCTATCGAACGTGTGCACGGTCGATTAGACGCTTTTATGCGATGGTCTCTCGCGGGCGCATCTTTCTTATCTCTCGCTCCATTTCCTCGCACTTCGTAACTGAAAATAAGTACGTGTCAAAGAAAAAGAGATTACGGCGTACCAATTTGTTTATAACGCTCGAGCAGGCTGGACGATAATGAGTTTGCATTTTTTTTCTCCCGTCACTCAATTAGACACCGAGTGCGTTGAAAAATCACTTTTATCCCCCCGCGGACATCATTTTTATTCCTTTCCTCGATAAATAACTGTTATTTTTCCCTCGGCGATTTCCATCGGGAGAAATCGAAGAAATCGAAGAGTCGATTCAATAAGACGATGGCGAAAAAAAAATCGATCGAAATCTCGAAAAACGATCTAATAGGTTTTTCGAGATATTGCGCAAGCGATGTTGAAATTTCTTGCAATAATTCCCCTCTTTTATACATACTTTTACGGCGATTACGTGTTTTACTGTTTATCGTTTCTACAAGCTTTTTAACGAGTGGGAGATTTTCGAGAGAGAAAATGAAAGAGAGAAAGAGAGAAAAAAAATAGAGGGAGACTCTCAATCATTGCGAATCGTGTCGATTTTGCAATATTGAATCGTAAAGAACGTCGCTTGCACCCCCCCGCGACTTTTAATGATCTTTTTTCCCCTCTCGGTGAGTTTTCTCACGAGGTATCGTAACAGCGCAGCCTTGCTCGGCCTCGTTACGCTTTCTATGCTCCAAATACCGCAAACCTGCCAGAGGGAATCGCAATTATCATTCTAACAAATGTTTCTTTATTTTCACTGAACACCTTTCCATTGTTTATTTTTCAGCTTCTAACTTTTTTATACGCTTATATTATTATATTAGCTTTTGTTCACTCGCTAAGGGTGCATTGCCTTTATTAACTTTAAAAAATTCAAGAGTTTGGCATGTCAAAATAGAAAAAAGCATTCAGTTTACAGTTGTAAAAATATCCAATTCTAAAGTTGTTATAATTTAATAATTTTCGGTATTTTGCTCGGATAAATAACATGTTATGCTTAAATTTAAATAATTTTATTTCGTATTTTTGTTACATCCTGCCCTGGAGTTCAATATTATAAAACGAATTATGTGTTGAAAAAGAATTCAATTATGAAGCTGGAGGACAATTGACAAACGCAATTGATCAATACATTTGGCCCCGAAAAACCTGTAAACAAGAGTTCATCATCTGTCCAACAATAAATGAATAAATAAAGCAAATAGTTAAACGAGTGGGTCACCAAAGTGATGGCCAAGATCACTGGGCAAAAGTATCAAATGAAGAGACACAAGGGTAGTGAAGCTTAGAAGAAGAAATTACCCCCACCTGGAAGGTATGGACCAAAAAAAACAATTTGTCAATGATTCCGAGCTTCGAGAAGAACGAATCATTAATCCTCCAGGATTTATTTCCAATCTAGAAAGTGTACAAAAACTAACTAATAATTTTTTAACGAATCTAATAATCTCTTGAACTCGAACATTACATTAGTTTGATTAATGATATCTGTGAAAGAGTGTGGGTAAAAGCTTTAGAGTATTGAAGAAAAAAAATTCTCAATCGTCACCAGCAAAAATAATAAATTAACATCAAAAAACTAAAAATCCTTTCTCATAATCTTCCTTCTGCAGTTCCAAAGCCTTTGCTATACCTTCTCACTCTTCTCACATCAAAAGACGTGGTCTTCGATGGGTAAACGACTTAATTGTTTTGACACGAAAGAGAGATCAAATATCTATGTTGCACCTTCTCTAATTCCGATAAGTTCACGAGGGCGTTACATCTTTTATTTCGTCTTATTTTTTTCATTTATTTTTCAAACGCTTATCATTTTCAAGGAATTTGTTTTTTTGTTTTTTCTGTTGCTAAAAATATATTCTGTCAATACGAATTTTATTTCTCTTCTCACTGATGTAAATCGACAAAACATGTCGCAACTAATTTTCCTCCGGCTGTGAGTGATGTGTCTGAAGGTGTAAACAGCTGGAGATAAGATTATAACTTTCGTATATTTGCGCAGTTGACAAACTCATTTGTCTCGTTTCTTTTAACACGCAATTATAGCTCACTGATTTCTCTTTTATTTCCTTTCGCTTACTCCAATTTTTATAATTCTAACATTGCAATTTTCGATATTGTGGAATATAAGATTTTTATATCGATATTCGAAGGTCGAGAATGAACGAATTTCTTGCATATTTTTCAATAAAATACTGTAGCTGTATTTTTTTCAATTACTCCAATTTTGTAATTTGTAAACTTTTGGAATATTCTTGGTATTTTATATTAAATTTTTCGAATTCCTGGGTGTAGAGTCTTCGCATCGCTGTTGGAAGATCGAATACACGAAATTCTGAAATATTCGGAAACATGGAATCCGTGACATTCCGTAGAATTTTCTCCAGTCCCTCGGGCGTTTATTGAAAACTCACAACGCGAATTCGCGAGCTTAATTCGCAGCTTGTTAAAAATTTTTTTTTTTTTATATTCCGTGAGAAAAATGGTGGAGAAATTTTTTCACATAAATTTCTCTCATTAAAAATACAAAAAATAAAAACCGCCGACAATAACGATAACTGTAAAAAAATCAAAAAAGAGTTCTTATTTTCGCAGTCGGTTAAAAAAGAATGAAAATCAGAGAGTAGCTCTTAGAGTAAAATGAGAAAGAGAAAAAAGAGAGTAATAGCCTGGATGGGAGGGATTCGTACGTATATGTGCGTGGATTTTTCGATGTATGTAGACGGTGAGGCCGAGTACACGGGCGACCACCGTGCTGGAAGATAATAGAGATAGAGACGGTAATTTGTGCGTAATTGCGGTAATTCATGTGGCTCGCATTCGCTTCGGTTCGGCCCATTGGGACGTACGTAGAGACACAGCCAATTACGCACACGACTCTCTGTCTCTCTGCTACTTCTCTATACCCCTCCATATTCTATGTATTGTAAGTCTGCAATAAAATAGTAACGTGTAAAATACATATCCTTGATTTTAAGAGAGAAATTACACATTTTTTCACGTATATTTAAAAATTTTTCAAATCAATTTTTTTAGTAAAATGTTTAGATTATTTTTAACTAATACTAACATTAAATATTATTTGATTTTTTATCTAAACATATATTATAAAAACTTTTTACTACTTGAAATTCAATTTTGAATATCGTATAATTAATTTTAAATAAAAATAATTCCTTATTTACTTCGAAACGAAAAAAATTTTTCGTTTTTTTCTCAGTTTATCTAAAAAGTTGAAAATGAGTTTTATCAATTCGCAATCGTTTACCTGAACCCCGTTTCGTCAGAACACTTAAAAAAAATGAATTTCTCCAGGGTGAAAAAGAGTGGAGCAATGTTTGCCGAGTGCACGGCCAAGGCATTCGGTTAATTAACACACACGTACTGAGCATTGTATTTTAGAGCGGGCATTTTCTTGTAGACCCGTACGTTCGGTATACATATGAATTTTCAGGGTGTATATTTTATGGATAACATAAAATGTTCGTGCAAAGCGTACATAATACACCTTGTTATTATTTGAATTACTCCGGTGCTCGATCAAAACGTCCACTTTACTTTATCCATTGAAGTTTCCTTTTTTTACCAACCTCTCGATAAGTGGCTGTCTTTCTCGCTCTCTCGATCTTTTTATCCCGTTCCATTTCTCTCACTCGTCCTTTTTGCCTCGTTTCCTCTCTCTCTCTCTCTTACATCTCTTGTTTTTTCTTCTCTCTCTCTCTCCCTCTCTCGTTCTTTTTCTCTCGCACTTGCAATTTCTCGTCACGGTACAAATTTGAGCGATCATAGGTTCGCCAAGAGATGGACGAGAGTGGAAAAGGGGGGCACTGAGAGAAAAGACACGTGTTCGCAGCTGTTGGACCCAGCTGCGAGTCCTAAGCGCAAAACGTGCAAAAGCAAAGAGCCTCCGAGCGATAAAATAACGCGTCTCGCTCGGCCTTCATGCCCGCGTGTATACGCGGCAAAGTGATTTTATCACACCATACTCGCGCCTTACTCCTTTCTCAATTACCAGAGAAAGCTCTTTTCTTTTTCACGATGCTCCTTCATTATTTACACCCAATTTACATTTTACATCAACTCGCTAAATGAGGATTTTTATTTTACTTTTTATTTCATTTATATAAAAAGTCGAATAAAATTTTATTCCCATTTCATTTTTATTGGAAGTGAATTTCGAGTTTCATTTATACTTGTTACTCTCTGAAATTCAAATGATATTAAATTCCATTTTCTGATAAAATTTTTATCGGGTAATAAATTATATTTCGTAAGAACGAGATTAGTGTTTGAGCGAAATTATTATTTTACACTTCACTCAATCCGGATGGAAATTAATTTAACTACAGCGTGTCCTTATTCGATTTCCATTGGAATTGGATTTCGTATTTTATTTATTTATCATTCGGATTGAATTCCAATGAAATTAAATATGTCCAATAATCAAATTTGAGTATTCGAAATGAGCAATATTGAAATTACTTTTTTATGGATGAAAAATGATTGATTTTTTTATTCTACGTTACTGACTTGTAATTTTTTATTTTTTTTGCAGAGAAGCGACAACGTAGACTTGTCTCTGAGCGTGCAACAGCATCACCAGACAGCTTACCATCATCACGACGGTTACAATATGACTGACCAGGTAAATTATCTTTGCTCAATCATTTTTGGATATTGAAAAAATGTGAAAAAATGATAGGGTTTGATAGGTTTATCAGAATATGTAATAACGTATATTGAATTTCGCAACGAGCATTCCCGCTTATCGGGACTTGTCAAATTCCTATTGAAATTGAATTTCGAATGAAATTGGATATCTCGAAATAATACACATCGTTAATGCACAACTTTATTCATATATCGCCGGTAGTAATTTATAATTGATTAAATGAATATCGGGCCAGTATTTAATTCAAGCTGATAAATAATGTCCAAGTTATCGAATGATACGTGAATAATTGGTTGTAGCCGTTAGGAATCGGAGCCGCCCGCCCCGCGTACGTTAATTAAATTATCATTCGCCTCCGCGAATTATTTTGCACCGATTAATCATTCCATTTCGTTTCCACCAGGCAAATAACTTCGCTTCATAAAAATTCGAGAACCGACGATTTTTCAATTTAATTTTGTCATTCATTTTTCCAATCGAACCTCCAATCACGAAAAAAATTTCGAAATTAACAGAATGTAATGGATTTAATTAATCAACCAATTATCCAACCCGTACCTGTAATCTCGGTAATTAACACACATTTAATTATACATTGGAAAAATTCCACTCGATTTTTTCACATTAATTTTACTTCACGTAATACATTTTTTTTCGAGAATAATCTTCACAGATTAAAAAATATTCTTTTCATTATAATCGTAAGTATTTTTAAATAAAATAAATTATTTCTTTAATTTATAGGCGTATCATAAATCCGCAGTACTTCGTAACTTTTAGTCCGAGCGTAATATAAATAATTAAATAAAACTCGTACGTAGCGCAATAAATCAGGACGTATTTGCCAACGCGAGTCTCTTTGTCCGCAGCGATAAAGTAACGTGCGAGCTCGTCTTATTAAAATTATTTCTATTTGCACAAAACGCCATTAATCTTTTCCGCTCGTCTCTCGACCTCCTTCTCCGCCCGGTTCAACTAATAAGAATTCACTCGCGAGCCTTTTTACCCGAAGGAAACTTGGAAACAAAAAAAAGAGTATAAAAATAGTGAAATTTAGCGATAGACTCCATTGCGCAATGCGTCGTCTCATTGTTCAATTAACGAGGAAATATTACGTAAATTTTAACGACAAACAGAAGAAAAACGTTCACTTTTGTTTACTCTTCCCATGGATGTCTTTTCATTTTCATTTCTCTCTCTCTCTCTCATCCGTTTGTTGGTCCTTTCACGAGAGCGCTGCATTTTTTTCTCTATTGTGAATTTTTTTCTGTTTTTCTCTCAATTTCTTTTTTTTTTCCTTTTCAAAGATCGCGAGTGTCTCATTTTCTCTTTCTCTAATACTTTTGTTCTCCTCTCGCTCTCCTTGTCCCCAAGACAGCTCTCTTCTGGCGTGCTCTTCATTTTTTTCCGGGCACATCGCGTCTCCGCGGCGATTCATCCAAAACTTTTCATCATAACAAAAATAACGGGCTCTCCCCCTTTCCCGTGTGTGTTCTCACAAAGAAAAAGAGGGGCACGCGTTTTCTCAAATGCAAGACAGAGGGGAATTGAATGGAACGATTGGACCAAGAATACAATAATCCGTTATCGAATCTAAAGCTGGTACGATGCCAGAGCGTGGCCGGGCAAAAAAGGGCAAAATTCGCGAAAAGGGGCGAGACTGCGAGGTCGGGACACTTGGATCGCGAAAAAAAATTACACAGAGAGAGAAGGAGAAATGCATTTTCTGTTATCTCTATGAAAGATAAGCGAAAAATGAGGTAATACTTTGAAAGCTTTCGAACAAATTACACGCTCTTACGGTTGTAATTTTTTTTCAAACTTTGTTATACATTTTCACATTTTGTTGATTAGCTTCTGGATCTCTTTCAGGTATTTTTAAAATGTAATTTTTCAATTCATTGTTCTCGAGTCTTTTTTTTAAACTAAAGATTTGGTGACGATTTTTTTGAAATAATTTTTTACACTCTTTATCTCTTTTCAAAGTTTTTCTCTTCTTTCGTTTTTTTCTATCGATAAAAATAGTAGTTCGTTTAACTCGTCGTTAGTCACGGTCAACGCTCAAACTTTCGTCTTCATTTTGTTGCCGTTTTTCTAAGTCAAGAGTTATTTTTTTTTGTAATATCTTAATTAACGTCTCGAAATAATTTAATGCCTACGTCGACGTTTTGCCTCTTCTCTCTCTCCAATTATCGATAATGTATAACTGGGAAAAGTGAAATACAGATAATTGTTCCCTCAGGTAATGAGATTCGGCCACGTGAAGGTAATTTCGACCTTTCAAACTCGATTATAAAATGGTATTTGCGTCAAAGGGATGAAGGAGAACGCAGAAAGAGGAGGTCCGAGAGGAGAGAAAAACGACAAATGGAAAAAAAACGAGCTCTAACCACAAGGTTATACCGGTTGGCTCAATCTCTGCCTCTTGGACTTGCCTCTTGCCCGTGGATGCAAAATCGGAAAGAAAGAAATAGAGAAAAAACTAACGGAAAAAAAAGAGAGAATAAGAAAGAAGAGAGAAGTCAATAGTGCGCAGACTCGAAATTGCTAAATAAGAAAGAGAGTAAAAAAGATGAAGAGAAAAAGGATAGAAATGCAAGGGAGAGAAAAGTACGAAGAAAAAAAAAGTGAGAAAAAAGTAAGTGTCTGGAAGAATCGCGAACCGGGAGTAGAAAAATTTTTCTTCGAGCTCGCGAAGATGGAGGAGGGATGGGAGATTGGGCGAGTAGAAACCATCTAAATAATATTTCCCGAGTGAAGAAAAAGTTATCCCGGAATAGAGAGTTGCGGAGCGCAAGTTTTAACGAGACCGAGGAACGCGATTTTTTTTTCCTTTTACCGCTCCGGAAAAAATGGCGTCACGATTTTCCGGTGGGCTAATACAGAAAAATATTTCCCTTCCATTTCTCCATTTATTCGTAACAAAGTCGGTGTTCGTTAAATTTGATACATGTGCGAATCAGGGGAGAGAATTTTTTTTTTAATTGAAATGAAAAAAAATCGTAAATCGAAAAATCTGTTTTCGTTATCCCTCGACTGTTTTCTCCTGATAACGAAAATATCGCGCGTTACTCTGTGTTTTATGCTTGTCGTATAATTGTGCGGGAGGCCTGGCGGGCTTTTTAAAGAGCAATCGGAAGAGGAAAGAGTCTAAAAAGGGGATGAAGAAGCTTCCTCGTTAAGGCTCCTCGATAAGAGATTTCTCCCTCTCTCCCTGGGACAATTTACCGGATCTTAACGAGGCTTTTGTGTTACGGAGCCACCCTATAATGATAATATAATTCTTGCGAAGGGCTCGGGAAGAGATAGATGACCAACTTGTTTCCAAAGAGCTTTGTGCGAGCTTTCGAATTTGCCCTCAAGATTCAACTCTCAAATGTTTACAAATTTCCTGCTACTTTTTCTTTTCCCGATTTTAATAACTTTGTTCCTCTCTCCGTCTCGCTTCTTTCTTTAATATCAATTTTTTAATACAAGTTTTTTCTCACTATCTTGAGCTTTTTGTTTTCTCAAGATCTCTCTCTTTCTTTCTCTCTTCTTGATTCTCGGAGACTTTCAGCTGGAAAGAATGAAAAAAAGAGGAAAATATGAGAAGCTCGCGAGAAGAAATACGCCCGATAAGGAATCCTCTTACAGGGCAAAACTTGTATATTACACCTTTTGTCGCTTACCACCAGTATAAACGTTATCTCTCATGGAGCAACGAGCCAGATGTCGTTTGACTGTTCTATCCAAACTTTCCAAATTGCTCGAATATTTGTGCCTTCCTTCCCGTTCCTCTTATTCTTCGTCTCCAGCTCTCTTCTTCTCTCTCTCGCATTCTCTCTTTTAGATTTTCTTGCTCTCCCGATTCTTGGCATCGTTATCACACTCGAGCACACAAATTCCCAGCGACCTGGAATTACGAAAGAAATAAATAATATCCAATAAAAATTCACAACGCCGGGGAATATTTTGTTTATCGCGGCTTTGGCAATTTCGACGGGAGAAAGTTCAGCTTTGAATTAATTGGCACTTTTTTTTTTAAGAAATTATTTCCAGTCGGAATTTTTTCATCACGTCTCTTTTTTAATTAAAATATTTCTTAATGAGAAAGAATTTTTCTTTGACCTTTCTCCAGTGAAATTGCGTCTCGGATACACGGAGTATTAAGGAACTGAAAAAAAAAAATTAAGTTTCTTTTTTTAGAAGTTATTTTTATCAGAATTTTGAAGATATTCTTTAATCACACACGCGATAAGATAACATTTTTCTCGTTGTTCTTTCAATGTAATACTTCGATGAGCACTTGAATATCTAAAAAAAACTAAAAAATTATCAACACGAATTTTTTTTTTCAAAAATTAAAAATTAATTTTTACTTCGATCCGTCGAAGTGAAATTTTGAGAATTTTTCAAATTGATGAAAATCTGAATTTCTTCGGCTCGTAGATGTTTATCTCTTAATGCTTTTTGTCTCTTTTTATCAAAGGTTTACACGAGGAATTCCTCAGGGGCGATATGCACAGGCACTCTGTATACAGGCTCGAACGATAACGTTTTTAAGAGATGATTTGTATCCGCGAGATATTTATGAGCGCACCCACACGAGTGAGAAAGAGAGAGAGAGAAAGACTCGTAACGTGAGTCATAGCTTTTATTGTTGGCTTCGCTCAACATTTAGCCTACGAAAAGTACATTTTTTACCCGACACATGTAGACGCTATTAATCAGTCAACCAATACAGGATCACGTATATTTGTATTAAAAATATCGAGGCAGAAAGTACGAGTGAGGCGAGAATTGAAGTGAGAGAAACTAAATGGAAAATAGTGGAGAAAAAGCGAATGAAAAAGAGAATAAATAAAAGAAAGAAAAAAACGAGAGAATGAGAGAAAAAATAACTCGAGAATGAATGAAAAAAAAAAGAAGAACGAGAGGGGAATAAGAGACGTAAAAAAGAAATGAGAGAAAGAGAAAATAAATAAAAATGAAAAATAAAGAGAGAGAGTTTGGATCTCGGAGATGAGAAACCGTCGTCCATTAATTTTCTTTTCGTTTCCCACACGAATGCCCGGGCACTATTTGTTCTTTGGATCTCGTAACGTCACTATTTCTATTTTATCTCCCGAGCGAGAGCTCCGTGTATACGTGAATCGATGCACGCTGATGCGGGAGGTCGTACACACTTAACTTTAGAATATCAAACAATGGAAACATATAAATTCCTTGGTGATTATTCATCCATTGAATACGCGTGTATCCCGGGATCGCGATCCACGATCGAATCATCGCGAAATTATTTAATCGCGCATGTAAAATGTCTCCCGTGTGCTCGCGTCGATCTCCGAGAAACGCGATAAGAAAAAAATCAACGAGGAAAATAACATTTGAATTTAAATACATTCAAAATTAGTTATTCTTATCAATTTATATATATCTCGCTTCGTTTTTATTCTCGTTCGTTCTCAATGTTATTCCTCGAAATTTCCATCAAAGTATGATTCTTAAATAAAACACACAATGGCGGAACTACTCAATCGAATTTCTGCAATAACGTTTTTTTTCTTTTCTGCTCCCTCTCTGAATAGAAAAATAAAATACATGAAAAACACGAAGACGAAAAAATTCTTGATCTCCATTGATCTTTTCATTTATTCTCGTTTCGTTCGAATTTCCATAGAAATGTTTTTTTCAAACAATGTACGATGCCGGCTTTGTTCGCGGTGAAAGAATAAAAGGCACGAGAGACAAAGAAACGAGAGGGTTGGTGAGGCTCGTTCGGGGGATGGGAGGGGGGGAGGTGGAGAAGCCGATCGATATATTAGCCTGTCCATCAGGTTTCCTTCAAAGGAAAATTCCTCATGTTATTAAATCCAATTTAAAAAACTTTTATTTCCTCCCGGCTCTTCTCTCCCGTATTTGAGTCTCTTTACCCCTGCCCCGTTGCGAGCTTCGAACACACGGAGAGACCGGCGAGCGAAATGCCGCGCGGATCGATGTTTCGCCGTGCTCTGCAACAAAATTATTTTCCTTCTCCTCTCTTTTCTCTTCCCCTTTTCTCCCTTTCCTCTCTCTCTCTCTCTCTCTCTCTTCTTTCCCCTCGCGAAATAGCTCGCTCCCCTTTGTACGACGGGAAAATCGTACGTAACGGGATCACGAAGAACGCCTGGAGAAAACGCGAGAGATAGAAAAAAAGAAGGGATCCGAGGAATAAATTTTTAAAAGGATTTTTCAACAATATAAAACCGGTGTCTAGTATATTATTTCTCATTTCGCTTTTATACTCGGACCTTCATTCTACTGTGCTCGCTCAATTTTAACACACGTTCAGAAATTATAACGAGGAATCGCATTTAAAGGTAGATTTTAAATTTTAGTAAAAAATATTACTTAAAATAATCGAGTAGATCTTGGATCTTGATTTGTTACATCTTGCATCTTATATCTTGTATCTTGATACGTCCTCGTGCCTGACAGTTCCAACCAATTAGATAAAATTCTGATCGCATCATGCGAAACAATTATTTGAAGTTAACAATTTACGCGAATGCAAATTTTTGAAAATATTTTTTAACGAAATAAAATCTGGCATCAAATCCATTAAATATTTATTATTTCGCATGCTCCTCCTGTCATTCTGCAGATTTCGCATAATTTTTTACGCATGTACGATCCATAATAATGTTGAATTAAAAACATAAATTTAAAAATGATTAAGTAAAAAAATATTTCTAAAAATAATCGAGTAAATTTATATCTTGATACGTTCATCGTGCCTGATAGTTTCAACCGCAATTAAACAAAATTCTGATCGCATCTGACGTACAAAACAATTCTCTTTCAACATTCGCGGGGATACAAAATCTTGCAGAAGATCGCTCAACTTGAATAATTGTAGATTACGTCGTAATAGGCACATAACATGCAATCAAACCTCTATGTGCAATCTTCATTATCTCCGTAATGACGTCACGATACAAATACCAACGTCATTACGTACCCGTACTGCGCGTTTTTAGCGATTCATTGTTATTTCTCTTTTATTTCTTTGCTCGCGAACTCACGATCTTGCCCTCATAAAATTAAAAATAATCAAATCCAAGGCGATTAAAAAATTATTCTCGATGACTTTAATTATTCGATTTCTAAGTATTTTTTGAACTCTGATGAGAAATTAAATGTATTCATAAAATTATTATTGCATTTGTTTCAGACATTTCACACGCCGAGCTTCGGTGATGAGGATTTCGACATTCCTGCTATCCATCCTCATCAGCATCAACAACACCAGCAACAGCAGCAGCAGCAGCATCACCAGCAACAGCAGCAACAACAGCACGAGCTTCACACGTATCAGTCCCAGGTGAGTTGAAACTTTCAGTAATTTCCTGCAACGTCGCTTTCACCTTGTCTCGCCCTTATCCCTTGGTGAGATAAAATCTAATCCAGAAATCACGATTACTCGATCTGATAGAAGTTACGAATGATTGAATGGTTGAATTAAAAATAACTTTTTTAGTAACAATGATTGTTGTAAATAATTGTGACAATTTTTTTGTTTCGATTCAGATGATGCAAAATGCAGGGATGCAACAATCACCAGATGGACTTAATATGGACCCGAGTGGATATCAACAACCAATTTATTTGCAACAGGAGCATCAAATGCAACAAATAAACGTCAGGTAAGAATTTTGAAAAATCATTATTAAAAAGTGTAAACTCTCATATTTACAATTTACGAAAATATATTTTTCAAAAACTAGTTTAATATAATTCATTGACATTTTTTTAAAAAACCAACCTAAATTGGCTCCAGAATATATTTTGCGACCACTTTCTTTTTTTACATATTTTTTCGACATAAAAAAAAGATTTACTCACCGCCTCAATTTTTGGGACGCGATAAATTTTTTTTTATCATAATTCATCATCGAGAAACGAAGAATTTCAAATTGTCTTTTTTATTCCTTTTTTCACACGTTCGCCGTGTTTCCCACCTCTCTTTCCTGTTTCCATATAAATTCCCTCGATTATATCATATCAATCTGAAATTTTTTTTATTCCTGTCTCTCCCTCTCTCTTGGGAAGATCGGGCCTAGATTATAGAACGTGAAGGAAAAGCTCGAGACGGAACAAAGGAAGATTAATGAGCGTTCGCCCCTACTGTGGAATCTCTATTTTACTATTGTTCCCGGGACGTGTTAGCGCCAATAACGTTTCCATATACGTCATAAAATCACTAAAATTCTTTTATCCAGGAATATTAAAATTTCATTTAAATAAACGCAAAAAAATGGTATATGAAAAAATCGAACCGAATATTACAGCGTCACGAAAAATAAATTCGGTAGTAAATTATGAGCTATGAGTCGCAAAAAAATCTTATCTGAAGCATCTCAAATCTCAAAAACAATATACTGAAAAATAATTCGATGGAGGATATATGAGAGCGCATTTATTCGCGTTTGGAAAACAGGGAATGTCTCGAGAAGGGGTGAAAGGCCTCGCGGGTAATTCGGCCCCGCCCCCCGTTGTCTTGGATCGAAGCAGTGAGGTGAAAGAAGAAGAAAATGAAGAAGAAGAAGAAGAAGACGAAGAAAGAGAAGAAAGATAAAAAACGAAAAGTAAAAAAGTTGGTGATGTAGAGTGGGCCGTAAATCCTCGAACGCTGACGCAGCCACACACTGGCTATATCTCAAAAGTTATCCAATTTGTGTTAAAATAGCATTCAGCCGGCTTGCCGAGAGAATGATGAAGAAGGAACGGGCTGGGAGGACTCTCTCTCCTCCCTGCCCTCTCCACCCCGACACAATTGAACGAAACCTTATACCCCTGTCTCTCATGTCTTTTCATTTTCTCGTTCTTCCCAGCTTACCTAAAAAATTCATCTCCTTGGTTGTGATTAAAAGCCACGATAGATAGAGCACATAAATATATTAAAAAATGTAGGATACTGTAAAATGAATTTAGAATCCAATAAAAGATTCTCCAAAAAAATTTGGCAAACCAAAATGTTTTCCTTCAACGATTAATTCGTTTCTTTCTTTGTTTCAGTCCTGCTTACACGAGTCCTCAAGGATCGTATACGTCGATGAGTTCAACGGGTCAACAGCATGGAAATCAACAGCTGTTGCTTCTTCAGCAACATTCACAGCAACAGCAGCAACAACAAGTTCACATGCAACAACAACAGCAGCAGCAGCAGCAGCAGCAACAACAACAGCAGCAGCAGCAGCAACAACATATGCAGTACATTCATTCCCAGCAACAGCAACAAATGCATTCGCAGCAGCAGCAACACGTGCAATATCGGAGTCCAAACAGTGGCAGTCCATCCGCCATGCAGCCTAATGCAATTATTCCTGAAAATAATAATACGACCACTAGTGAGGATAGCGATGATAGTACTCCGCACTCGGCTATGGTAAAATTAGTTTTTTAATGTTCTTTCAATTGAGTGAAATTCCAGAGATAACAAAAATATATTCCTTCATTATCTGTATAATTAGTTTGCTGCTCAAATCGGTCTGTTTGAAATTTTTTGAATTGCAGATTGAAAAAAAAACTTTGAGATTCCTCTTTTTATCTCTATAATTAGTTTTCTGTAAACAAAATTCCAGATACAAGAGAATGTTGAAAGTCTTTTTTATCTCCATAATTAGTTTTCTCTGAAAGAAGAATTCTACAACAGCAGAAAAGGCTGGATTCCTCGCTTTTCATCTCTATAATTAATTTCTCATAAGTTTCCGCGTCTTTTTAAACTTTCAAAGTCAACGACAAAAGAGTTAGCAGAGTATCGATATTTTTTTTTCATCTTTTTTCTGTCCATCAAACCGACGGAAATTTGATCAAACTTTTTGATCGGAGAAAGGAGTAAAAAAAAGAAATTGGAGGAAGTGGGGAATACAAAAGAGGAGAATTTCAATAATCTTGCTCGATGGGTTTTCTCAATTTTTATTCTCTTTGGGAAACTTTCGGAATTGCTAATGACAAAATTTGCCTCGTTCCGCATAAATTCAGTGCACTCTTTTGGTATTCATAAAAATACGGAAGCAATCATAGAAGTGAAAAGAGAAAAAAGTTTGGACAGGGGAAGGAACGAGAGAGATGGATAGAATGCGAAAAAAAATGATTATGCTAATTTATTGCGAGGAATAAACTTTCTATCTCTCTCTCTCACCGCGAAATCTTCTCCGTGCACTTATCCCGGACGAATGTTTGTACGTTTCGCGATCCTCGCTCCGAGATGCGAGCTCGCCTCGAAATTGGTTCGCCGAAGCTAGAAACGCAAGACTCGCGATATAGAATTAGAAATGCTCAAGATCGCAAAGTTATGGTAATCGCATTAGAAATACAAATAGAGATTGAGGAAAGAGAGATATTGAATTGCGCGGAGAGAGAATGAACAAACTGCAGTTAAAAAAAATCTTGCTATATCTGGTATCGATTTTATTCGAGACATTTTATATTACGTTTGATGAATTCTTCATAAGAAACTTTAAGAATGAATTTTTTTAGTATATAAAAATTTCAAAAAATTATTTAGTTATAACATGACATTTATTGTTTCTATTATTAATTTTTATAATTTCAATATAATTTTCAGATTGCCGGAATAAAACGACCTTCCCCAGAGCCAGCAGACGCGGTGAACAAGAACCAAAAGAAGCCGAAGGCGCAAAAAAAGAAGAAAAAGCGAGACCCGAACGAGCCACAAAAGTGAGTTACGAGATTACTTGTTTAAAAGAAAAAAAGCTCCAATGTAAAAAGTAACGCTCGAGAAGGAAAGAAAGAAAAAGAGAGAGAGGAAAGTTTCGCTCAGAGAATAAATGCGAATTATAAATGAAAAAAGTTTTGCGAGCAGATATAAATGTGGCATAAATTTTTTTGATCCGACAATAGATTGATTGTTTGAGCTTATCTCGAAATAATTTAGATAAAAGAAACTCGAGAGTGGGAGTGAGAAACGCAGAGAGTGAGAGAGAGAAAAAGAGATGGAAAACATTCTATTGTTTCGATTTAATGGAGTTAGCGGGGCGCGGGAGAGAATTCTCTCCAAGTTATTACTCTTGTGAATTGGCAATTACCGTTATTGTTGCAAACCCGTAAATGTAGGACACGGGTCCAGCTGCATGAACAAGCGGACGCATTACTATCGTGGAAATAGCTCTTCTGCGTGTGTGTACTCTAATTCTCTACGAACACACTCCCAGAATTCAGAGTTTCGAAACTATTCCATTTCTCCGCGTTAATACATTTTGCACGGAACTTTGCATCCCCGATAAGTCATTCGTTATTTAAAATCATTTTCGATCAAATAACTCGTCTTGGAGTGATCTGGGATGGAACGAAAGTTCAAAAAGTATTCTTAAAAATACTCACTCAAATGAAAAAAAATCGAAAATTTTATATAAAAAGAAAAAAGAGTACAAAAAGTTTTCCTCGATGAAAAAGTAAAATTTGTATTTCATGTGATAACAGAATATAATTTTAGACTTTGTAGATACAACTTGGAAGTATTATCAAAATTTTGAAATGAAATGGATAATAGAAAAGTTTTCAAGTATCGTTTGCATGTGAAATGTCAATAATAGCGCTTATCGCGCGAGCTAGCTTTTTCAGCTCTTTTTTTTCGTTCATATTATCACTGACATTCTCTGTTTATCGACTCTATTTTTCCTCCTGCTTCGTTTCTTTCAATTTTAATTATCATCTCCCTTTTCTCGAGCAAATAGAAATTTAATTAAATGAAAAAGTCGCTCGGTCATTCATTTGCGAGTAATTTTCGCTCTATAACAAACATTTTTCTCTGTTAGCTATTCTGTAATATTGCTAGTATATCGTTTCGAGGCGGAATACGAGAAAAAAGTAAAATGTTTTTGCTGACGAAGAGCGAGGTGGAGGACGAGGAGGAAGGAGCAAAGAGTCAATGAACGAGAATCGGAGCACATTGCAGCTTATAATAAACGTCGTTGCTTCGTCGATAGAGCTTCGAGGAGGAAAAAAAAACTGAAAAGGAAAAAAATGGAAGAAAAAAATGTTACATGCGAGCCGCGATAAGACATACGAACATTCCGTATTTGTTTGTCGAACATCTTTTTCTCTCTATCTGCGTTACGTTGTAAAATATCGGTTCACAGATCTCGTTCTCGACATTCTTACGATCTTGTATTTTTAGAAGAAAAAAGAAAAATAGATTTCTTTTCAATGCAGGAAAAATTGAATGACACAGTAATAAAGATAGAATACCAATTGACATAAATTGAACAAAAATAGTTGAAATTCGAGTGAGAGTAAAATGTATTATTTTTTCTTCCAGACCCGTTTCGGCTTACGCGCTCTTCTTCAGGGACACGCAGGCTGCGATCAAGGGGCAGAATCCCACCGCGAGCTTCGGCGAGGTCTCGAAAATCGTCGCGTCCATGTGGGACGCGCTCGAGACCGAACATAAAAATGTAAGTATAAAAACAGGTGATGTCACTTAAATAATAAAAACACGAAGTACTTGAAACAAATATTTAAAAAAATTTAAAAAAAAGCTTCATAAAAAACTTACAAAAACTACTCAACAATGATATTCTCTTGTCAAACTTTGAAGTCTTCCATTGTAGAAAAAAATATCGAAAAAATGTTCCGATAGAAAATTAATAATCGTCAATTAGTTAAGAAGTTTATTATCGATCGTGACGGCAGGTAGGAATGTCGTCGCCGCAGACAGGCGACGCAGAGGCATAAAAGTTGCAACGAAATGAGCTGGCGATAAGGGAGCGAGAACGGATCGACTCGTTTTGACAAACTTTCAGCTACGTACTCGCCATAAAACACTCGAATAATAATAACAAGCTTCCAATTAATTTATCGATCGATCGGTTATGCTTCTTTTCGAATAAAATATCACGACGTAATAACCGCGGCGGGCTTGTTACGCTTGATTTACGAAAATTAATTGGATCATACACGTTGTTTTTTTCTCTTCTAGATCGTTCTTTGGTGCTCTCTTGCTCTATTTTTCTCAATATCGTAATTCGGCTTGCAATTTCGATTTTATATGAATTCGCGTGCTGGCAAATTATCGAAGGGATTGGAAGGCCGAGATAGAGCTCAGATAGGGAAGCCGGAGGGCTTGGAGGGGAGAGGAATGGAAGGGAACAGTAATTTCCAAGCGTTGTATTTTCTCTCCCTCCCTTTGACTCTCTAGCTCTCTCTCTCTCTCTCACCGAGCCAAATTTAACTCTGTTGTACATTGAATTGGCAAAAGCGAGAGAGGGAGGCAGACTTGAAACTCGTAACTGTAGATGGAATCTTGATTAAATTCACCGTTTCAGTTATTCAGCGCGGGGGGAGCGCGCGGGGAGCTCCGCGCTGAGAGACAAAGAGAAAAGTTTACGTATCCGGTTGGTATTCTTGATTCGCGTTGATATTGCTCTTAAAATGTAAATTGAAAGCGCTTTTGCTTGAATAAAAGGGAACAAAAAGTCATTTTTATAATTCAGATCATGATTTTTCGTAATCCTATTCCACTCATTTTTCATTCTGGATAGATTTGTGAATTAACAATTTACAAATATCTGTATCCTAAAATACAAGAAAAAAAAATCCCAAATTGAATAGAAAAGTACAAATAAATAACTGAAGGGAATAAAATTGATAATTCTAACGTTAATATTTTTTAGTGATAAAAATAAAATAATTTTCACAGTGTAAGTTATTTTATATTTCGTTTTATTATTTTTATCAATCTGCCGGGAGATAAGTAGGGGAAAGCCAGATGTGTAATCAAGCATCAATTTCCGGTCTCTTGAGAAAAGATTCCTTGTTCCCGTATAATATAACAGACATTTGTCTAGAGATCGGAATGACGATAACGAAATTCGAAAAAGGAGAAGAAGAAAAAAAGGAACTCGACTCCGGAGTAGCTCCGCATACACCGAATCCGGTTTATCTGGAGCTTTTCTTTATTCCCTTTTTTTTCATTTACTCTTTTGCCTTTCCTTTTTTCTCGTGAAAACGCCGTTTGATCCTCGTTCACGAGACAAACTCTCCTAATAATTCATTCGGAGATAAAATGAGCGAGATATAAATTTATATCGCTTGAACGAAGACGTCGGGAAATAAAGTAACCTTGTAACAACGACGAAATTCCTTTCTATGAGCCGTCATTAAGTATTTTTGAAATTATGCCAGTCTCTCAGTTCCCCTTCCTCAGCTCAAACGACTTGACGTATTACATGTTTTATTCAAAGCATTCGTTAACTCCGCTTGCATTCTTTCACTCGCCCTCTTCGATTTTTTCCTCCCTCCTTCTCCCTCACCCCGGGCTCGTTATTTCCCTGTTTTTTATCCCCGCGGTATCCAGTCGGAAACAATCTTAAAAACGTACGATCGAAAAGTAATGTCGATACAATGGGAATTACGAAAATGAAAAAAAAGGCGCGGTCAGATCGTTCTGGAATCCAGAAGGAACTTCGAGAGAATTCGAAACTATTTCATTAACACAAAGGATTCCGAAAATTGGGATTCAATTCTTTCTGCGAAGAGAATTCTTGATTTTTTTTCTCGTTTCGGTATTTCGATAAAAAAATTTTATTGAAAAAACTTGATCATTTTACAAAATAGTATTGATGTGTAGTTGATAATTAGCAAACGGGCATTCTTTAACCGGAAATGTCATTCGTCGCCTTTCCTTCTATCTCGTGGCAAAAGACTCATTCGCTCCGACGTCTGTCATAGTTTGTAGAAGCCACGAAAACGAGGAGAACGAGATTCGACAGCGCGGAAAAGAGGAGAAAGAGAAATGCAAGGGGTGAGGGGGAGGAGGAAGGGAGGAGAGGAGAGCCTGCAATGAAATAACTCGAGTGGAACTGCATACATATTACTCGACTGTGCGACGCCAAAGAGCTTTCCCTCTCCTCTTTTTCCTTTCCACAGACACACGTATATATTTACATGTCATTGTACCTTTTACTCCCTCTGGTACAATGACTCCGACTTGTTCATCTTTTCCCGACCACCCTCCTTCTTCTTCTCTTCCTTTTTTCTCTCTTATAATACCAAGAGAGAGCGAGAGAGAGAGCCTCGTACGAATATTACGTCGCAGAGACTCGCTCTCTTGCTGCAATTAAATGCTCTATTCAGCAGTGAATCATTAATATTTCGCTCCGTGCTGCACGACTCTCCCTCATTTTTTTACTTCATTTTTCATCCTCCTAACGAAAATAAAACTTTCCGGATCCCTTCGACGTTCGAATAGAATGAAGTGAAATAAGATGCAATTTGTCTTGTTGAAAAAAATTATTCTTTTTCGTTATTAAAAATGTATTCTTGTAATTTCAGGTTTACAAGAAGAAAACTGAGGCTGCGAAGAAGGAATATTTGAAGGCTCTGGCAGCCTACAGGGCTTCGGTGGTCAGCAAAGGTACCTCCGAAGGCGATCACCCGGCTCAGACTGTACCGAACGTTCAGCAGCAGCAACAGCAACAGCAGCAACCAACGCAGCAGCAACAGAGTCCGCAAGTCCAGTACGGAGGTTACGCCGGATATCCGACGAATCCGGGTCCAAGCAACGTCGCCTACCAGGTCTATAGTCCCCAGCCCCAGTCTCCTTCACCCCAGCAACACCAACAGCAGCATCATCAGCAGCAGCAGCAACAGCAGCAACAACAAATGGCCATCAAAAAATCACCCCACCATCTTGCAATGCAAGCGAACGTACAGCAATCTCAGCAGCAGGTGAATTTTAATTTTCATCAATAGTTCAAAGATTTCTGCTGTTGGAGCTTTTCCTCTTATTTTTTATTTTATTTTATTTTTTTAATTTATGCAATTCTATTTTTATTATTAAAAACAGTTTTAGTATAAATTTGAAATAACAATAATGATAATTGTGTACAGGCAATGATGGGCAATCCAATGGCGCCACCTCATATGACGCAGCAACAGCACATGCAGCAACAAGTCTCCCAGCAGCAATATATGCAGCAGGTCAGTGAACTCGACCTTCGGTAATCTAGGAATAATCGAAAAAAAACTGACGACGTCGAGACTTGGAACTCCGTTCTGTCGTCCATTTTTTATTTTCTCATAAAAACGCTCTCGGGTTTGAAAGAGTAGCAAATATTTTTTCAAAAATCTTATAGTTTTTTATTTATTTTGAGTCTACATTATGAGAGGCAAAAAACAGCGTGTTAAAGTTTGCATCGAGTTCGGAATTGCATCAAATTACTGGGCAATTTGGGCCCTCTACCGTGTATTAGTCAAAATGGCCGCTAATTATTGTCTTGTATGGTAACCCCACCGAAACGACCGCCAGGATTTGCCTTCGTAAATTTTCTCTTGTTGCAGAAAGAAAGAATAAGACACAAGGATGCTTGAACGACGAAAATTTTTATGAGAATACCTCCCCGTGTTTCTCGTCTTTTTTGCTAATAAGTTCAAAGCAATTTTTGTTAAACTATCTCATAAAAATGTCGTATTTTTTATTAATGGATCATAATAATGATATTTTTATCATGCGCTAATTCAAATACGTATCGTAAAATTCACGTACAGATTATGCACGAAATACTCAATGTGTTGAATAGCACAACTCGTTCATGTGTATGTGACCAAAGAATACATACTCTACGGAGAGTATGTATTCTTTGATGTGACGATTTGAATGTGCGAATTCTTCTCAAGTGCGCCGAGCGCCGAGCATTCCAAGCAAAGCGGGCAAAAATGGCCGATACAAACGCTCTTAGCAATCCAAGCAACGTTTTTTCGTTAATTTGCCTTAAACCTACCAGAAGTTACTACCTCGTAAGTTATTTGAACGAAGAGAAAAGGTTTCAACGTTTGAAAAATAACAATTGAAAAGTCGAGATATCCGCGATGCTTTTTTTTCTCGGGAAACATAACCTAAAATTTCGTTCTTCTTTCTCGTGCGGAATCTCTGAACACGAGTTACCGGTGTTTTGAAAACAAACCTTTCGATGGTGGAATTCTTCGTGTCTCTATTTTTTTGGTACAGTCTCCATGGAAAATTTGTAATGAACAAAAAATAGCGTCCATTTGACAATTTTACGATTACTCCAGTATGATCCAAAAAATTTAATTTACAATTGGAGCCTTTCGATTTTTAAGTACTGGAAAAAAACGATGTTCGAGGCTTTCTGATTAATGATTTCTTTTTGCTTTCAGGTTCCTCAGCAGCAAGTGCAACAAGTGCAGGTCCAACAGCAACAGATAATGCATATGAGCCCGCCTCGTGCGGATTCTCTGTCGAGCCCACCTCCTGTGAGCGGTTCCCAGGGCAGCTTGGGTGGCCCGATGCAACCTTCTAATTCTTGCATTCGTCATGGTTGCCCAAATCCTGCTGTATCGAACAGCGAATGGGAAGATGAGTACTGCAGTAACGAGTGTGTGGTTAGCCACTGCAGGTTTGTGTGAGCATTCTTTTTTTATCTACTTTTTCCCCCAATGAAAATATAAAAACTGGAGACTAAATTTGCTCTATTTCTCAACAGGGATGTCTTCAACAGTTGGGTACCAGCAAATCAAAAGTCTCAACAAAATTTTTCCACCGTCAAGTAAGAATAAAGTGTAAAAAGGAAGAGCTTCGAGCTGAGATGAACCAGAAAATTTTTTCGTCTACTCAAAGGCCTCGCAGGTTGTAAACGAGAAAGAGAACAGGGGGTAAGAGAGAGAGAGAGAGGGAGTTGGATGGCAAAATGGGGCCTGTTTGTTGAACCGCTGAGGAAAATAACCGAATACGTGTACATAAAATATTGAAAAAAAAAGAAACTAAGAAGTGAACAGTTCCATTTTCGCAATTCGAGGGACAATCACTCGTAAAAATACCCGCCCAGTGGATAGAAAATAGAAGGAAGGAAAACCAAACAAAACGCTTGGAAAGCGAAAATTTGCAACCACATCGTCGATCGTTTCGGCAATTCCGAAGTTGTTTCGATATGTGAAAAACTCTAAGTTTCTTGTTTCTCTCTGTGACCTTGGAATAGAGCTCTTCGGAGCCACAAAAAAAACGAATAAACGCTCGTTTTCGTTGAGAGGATTTGGAATTGCGGCAGGGGAACAGTTTTTGTTCCACTTAACGTTCACTTCTCTCTTCTTTCTTTATCCCATTACTTTTTATTCTTTCTCGACTGTAATTTCTGTTAAATCGAGGTCACTCGACTGCGTAAGATGATCTTGTTTTTAAATAAGCTCGAATCTTTTTTAGTCCGATTATGTATAGACGCGATATAAATACTTGTTCGGAGTCGTAAAATGCGGATGGAAGACTCGATGAGAGTCTCCAGCGAGACGTTCAAGTTGAGAATTCTCGCCGATTGAGAGTTCGTAGATAGGTTTGAAAATGAATGAGGGGTATCTTCCCTATGGCCCAATTTGGAATCGTCAATTTTTATCTGCCCTCTACATGTACAAAAAACACAGAGGAAGTCGTATTTTTCTTCCGATTCCATTTTCGTGAGAAGATTCATTTTTTTAGTAACAAAGATGAAGATTTCGACGTAGACAATTTTTCTCTTAAGTCGAAAATTCGACTCCATCGTTATCATAAACTCAAGCGATAAACGAGTGAATAATGATAAAAAAAGGTCTTGTCAAAGAAAATGTGTGTGGGAAAGACCGAAGGACTCCGCATTACTTATTTTTATATTTGTGTCACCGTACGCAGCAAAATTGGTACATAACGTTCCAGTTTAAAAGATAAACGATAGTGCCACGAAGCGATAAAAAAGGATCACAAAAGTTTAAATTACCTGAATTTCTTGCCAACTTTATAATCCTACAAAAAAAAAGAACAAGAAATCATAATCGTTACCCAAAACATTCTAGAAACGCTGCAACAAGTACGTTTAGTCCAGATATTCTGTAAAAAACAATCAAGAAGATCTCCAGATAAAGAAAGACAGAGAGAGGGAAAGCATGGTGTATGAGTGATGCGTGCGTGTGTTTTTGAATGACTCGGCAAAGAATAGAACCAGCTACGGAAGCGACGAAAAACTTATTATTTTCAAAAGCAACGAGAGAAATTTCATAGTTATTGTTCTTATTACGATTTTTAAATATTAAATTGCGATTTATTTTGTTTCTACGTTTAGTTTTGTGATTAAGTAATTCAGTTGCGTGCTGCGGAAAGCTTGGGGCGAATTTTCTTGATCGTTGCATGCAAAAAAGAAATTTTTAGAGAGCTCTTGCACAAATTTGAAAAATTTGATGAAAAATCGATGGAAATTGTTTAAAGTTATTTCAAGAGGAGACGTGGGTTTAGAGTTTTTTTTATTCACAAGCCATTATGTGCTAAAAAGCAAACACACAAATATGTTCGCGTTTGCATGAACTATCCTGGAAAAACTTTCCATTTTTATCTCGATTGAAACTATACGAGGATGCAAAGAAAATAAATCAATTCCAACGAAATTTCTTAGTTTTTCCACAATTTCTTGTATCAATGATTTTGTACGTTTATTATTATCGTTGGTGCGAGAACATTGTTGAGCATTTCATGCAAACGCACAGCCAGTTACTTTTTTCTTATATCCTTTTTTTTTCTTTGCGTTATCGTCTCGTTTTTAATAATCTTATGTAAATAAATATATTCTGTAGATCTATATAGTGTACACATAATCAATATTGTATTATATTGATAACGACTTGTGGTATATTAAAAATACATAAATATATGAATATAAATATAAATATACGTATATCGTACGTGTTACGACACACGTATATTTATAGATATATAGGATAAAAAATATTATTGATCATTGCGTAATGATAAGATATTGGTTATCAACGTTTGCCACAAGAGCCCCATCACATAATATGGAGCTAGGCGCATAAAAAATAATATACGAATATACAGAATTCCGAAATCTTTTTTTGTTCGACCGCTTCCCCTTTATTGTTCATGTTTCCCTGTTTCCTGCCGATTCGCGGTTACGTCAAGATTTTACAGGATTAACGACGATCGCATTAAACCTCTACGGACGAGAAGAGAGATATGATAGAAAACAAAAAATTAGAAAATATTGAGCATATATAGGTAGTAATAGTACTACGCATCAAATGCTAATATATGATGGTGATTTGCAATGAATTTATGTTTATTATTATTGTTTTATGTACAAAGACTTAATTAAACGTTTTCAGTCCCAGCAACGACGAGAGTGCATCGAAGTTTATTGACAAACAAATCCTCGTCCTTGAACGTTATTGCCTCGATGTCGGGTTAAAAAGTATTCAATCCTTTTTTTTAACACAATTACTATATTTTTATTTTTAAAATTAATTTAAGAGGTACATTTATATACATAAAAAATGTATTACCGATATAATAACTATTTATATTCAACATGCTCGTGTCTTAAACATAGAATTTTCTCATTCGCTTACACATATTATGATCAATATTTAATATCGTCTTAAACGTTTATTGTACCATGATGTACCGTATCATGGTTACGTGTTATCTCGGAATGTTAATAAGTTTTTTCGCGTCGTATTGAGCCGAACTCAAAGCGCCAGTTGTTTTATACGATATTACGTAGTGTGAGACATCAAGTGCTCAATGTGGCTCATAAAAAAAATCAATAACAATAAAACGTATGTCAATGAAAATGACAACAAATCGTAGGCCTTCGGTGATTAGGTCAAGAATTTTTTTCTAAACAATTTTCGCAGTCAACACGGTCATTTTTTAACTCACTTTTTTGTTCTGCTTTTTGTTTTTTTCCATAAGATTTATCTTTTCAAGACCAGACAACAATTTCGTCTCGCATTGATGAATGTCGGACGTACACATACTTCTTTTTTTTCTCTTGTGAACCATAAATAGTTAAATACAATATACAACGTTAATTAGTAATGCTTCATAACACCGCGACAATTTGCACAATCGGCGCATCCCGAATGATGATTTTTCGAATTGAGTGAAATTCGGTTTGTTTGACGGGACATTTTTCTCACATTAAAAGAATTTTTTACAAATTCCGTGTTGTTCTTGCCACGATAATTTCGTACAATTTTTACATACATAAACTGAGCTTGACTCGTCAACAATTTTTTTCGTACCTTTTTTTAATCGTCAGATACTTGTAGAACAACATACAACAAATATTAGAGATTCCTGGGATAGCATGACATATGCGTCCACAATATATAGTTGCACGATATACAATTTTTTCAACATAATAGTATATATTATATAATATCGGTATGAATTATATAATATATGTAAATATACACGATTCAGTTTTTTTTCGTATTTCAAAATGTATATAGTATCTGTTCGTTCGTATTTATTTATAATAGAATTTCTTTATATTTCCTCTTCTTAAAATGCATGACACAAAAATAAATGCTTCTACTTTTCTCTCTTATTCTTCGTTTTCCTGTTTTTTTCCCCTCGATTACGTATTCTCCCCCGGCGTTCTCATATATTCTCCATTAAACTGTAGCGCAATTAACTTTTTACAAAGTATCACAAAAAACGCACCAGCCTTTGTTCGCAGCAGACAAAAAACGACTTGTAAAATAATGGAAGATTAAAAAAAACGACGACAACCCTTGTTTGTCCGTAACAATAAAAAATTACACCTGGAACGATCGGTTCGATAAATGTACTCTCTGCATTTTGACTAGCCGAAATAATTTTTCGCTATTGCTTGAAAAATGGTCGAAATCGAGTCAAAACGAGAAAATCGATGATACCGTTGCTCTTTACCTTTGAACTTTATTATCACAACGTTCTTTTCTTTTTACTTCAAATGAGATATCATCCCTCAAGTAACGTACCTTATTACTGCCTAGCTTAAATCGACTCGTGCTCAGCGTCTCAACTTTTTTTTTAATACACACATCGGGCACGTCTCGACGTATTCGCCGAAAAATGTGAGAAGATATTTTTTTTTCTTGCCATTTGAGTTGGTCGATAGCACGTTCAGAGTAGGCGGAGCAAACAAAGCGCTAGTGGCCAGCACAACGCGCCGAGACTACTCTCCGACTCATGGTTCATGCACGATGCCAAAATATACAACAAATGTACGTTAGTATCTACAACTGTCTTTTATCGTACCCATCATCCTCCAACAATTATTTCTCGATCTCAAACACTTTTTCACGTACAATATAAATTCATCGTAAATTTCTGCCACTGCTCAGGAGCAGTATACGATTCACGATCGAGACAAAAAAACATGATTAATTCATGTGAAGCACTGAGTTAAGCGACCAACTCAGCCGATATTAACTTTGTAGACGAAATTTGCGATTATCGTTGCCGCTTGATGTTCGAACGAGTAGGTGAAGTGGTGAGTTGAGACTTTTATCAAAGACCCGTGTCACGATACAGTTGAGAGAACGAAAATTCTTCCGACTATCGAAAAGTGCCACTTTACGAAACTCGTCTTTCGTTGTGCTTCAAATACATATATTATGTATATTTTTGGATACTTGAAAATCGCAGTTTTTCGATACACAATCGCTGATCCATTCGCCTCAAGAAATCTGCTCCGTAGACTTCATTGCCTCACAATCGAACAGATTCATTGTGGATTCATATTTACAAGATTACGACGAAAAATTCATCTGTCCTCATCGAGACATGACGGTGAAATTTTTTTCGACCGAAACGAGAAACATTCACACATATATTTTTAAATATATCAGGAAACAACATGTCGAAATTCTCACCGAACACTGAGTCTCGCAAGATATCGAACCGATCTTCGATTCTGTCAGATTGCGAGCTCGTTGAAAAACTAGATGCTTTCCTGTGAAATCCTCAAATTTCGGATTAAAAGAAACGACAAAAAAAACGGTTATGACACGAATCGTCAACGTCGATGACTTTCACTTGGCTTCGTCCTGTTCCATTGGCTCCTCGGAAACTTCACGGGAATGTTCTGGCGTAGTTCTGCGAATAAAGATATGATGATTAACGTAGGAAGAGTATAATTAAAATTCAAATGAGGATTGAAGTTTTAAGTGATATGATACTCACGATAGATTGGTTGGCTGTTGCATAGAGAGCGATGCCATGGCGGAAACCGTCTCGATTTCGTCATGTTCCTTTTGACTCGCCTTCAGGGCGCTTATACACACTGTATGAGCACTGAGTTTAACGCACGGCCAGTGTGACATCTTTATAACAAAAAAAAAACATTTTTTTTAAACAATCATCAATCAAGTACCGTACCGTATATTGTTTTTTAGACTTTTTTTAGTGAAATTACCTGAATCGCGATAGTTTTTTGAAGCGTGTCAATTGCATTCTGGCACGGTATCCTAGTGAGCTCTTCCTCCCTCAACGGACTCAGCTCATCGCCGAGAAGCGCCCTTACGCACTCCTGCGCAGAGTCGCAAATGGCAGCAAGATCGTAACCGCCCTCGAGAGCCAGGACAACTTTGCCGTTGGCAAGCTCGAGGAGCTGTTGAGTCATGTGTCCGAAGCAGGCAGGACTGACTTTGTAACCACCCAGAGGTGCCGAATGTCCTATTGCCGCGTCGAAACCAGCGGAAACCAGAACGACGTCAGGATCGAATTCTTTTGCTATCGGCATGACGATCGTTCGGAACGCCGCGAGATATTCCGCGTCGCCCATTGGAGGATTCAAACCCCCGGACCACGAAACATTGACATTGTAACCAAGACCCTCGCCAGCTCCGCACTCGGTCGATCCACCCGTACCGGGAAAAAAGTTTCCGTCGTCGTGCCTGTGTATCGAGAGATACAAAACCCGTGGATCGTCGTAAAACATCTGTTGTGTGCCATTTCCATGATGCACATCCTGCAAGGACAAGAATAAAGTGATTAAAATATTCAATCTCTAACTATTATTGAAGGAAAATTGTAATTTTCCCCTAAAAGCTTACCCAATCAACTATGAGAATTTTTCTGGTATCCAATTTCTGCTGCAAAAGTTTAGCCGCAATGGCGACTGAATTGAAGAAACAAAAGCCCATCGCCTGATTGGTTTCCGCATGATGTCCAGGTGGTCTGACAACCGCGAAACCATTTTTTATGTCACCCATCGCTGCTTTAAACGCAAGATCGACGACGCAGCCGACGGCCATCCGAGCAGCCGGGGCAGTGTTGAGTTCGTTCCAAGTCGTATCGGAATCAACTCCCACTCCCCCGCAGGGCAGTCTCACAAAGCTTTTCATCGGCAACTGGGAAAGTTTGGACATGTCCAGTCTTTGACGATTCAGAGGATTCGTGCCTAAAAGAACATTTTTATAGAAATTAGAAATTTTATAGAAGAAGAACTTTTTTTTCAGCATATTCATATCCGTTACTCTATTTCTACTTGATATCTATTTAAATAATTTTTACCGAACAAAAGCGCGTGAGCCTCGCTGTGACAACTCTGGATTTCTTCGAGCGTAGCTTTGCGCGGTCTGATGCGGTCGCACCGTTGGAGCAACCCCGTCTCGGAGAGCCTCGCCCAAATGCTCTGCAGTCTACCACCGTGTTCAGGATGCCCTCTCACAGTTTCTCCGCAGACACAGGCGTGTTTCAGCATAAGCGCATCGTAGGCAAGACCGGTCGTCGGCCGGTGGGGGGAACCACGAGCAAAAACGTCACCGGCTGTGGCCTGAGGTCCTTAGTGACCCAAATTATTTTTATTATTATTTTTCGTATTCTTACATCTGGTTGTAAATATTTTCTGAAGTTAAAATCCAGCAGAGTGTTAAGAAATGGATATTAAGTATTGCAACTTGTATTAATCTGCCAAAAGCGAAGAAATATTTTAATTTACCTAAGTGTACGAGCGGACTCGAGAGAGCGCGAGAGAGCGGTCTGGCCGACTGAGCCGACCTATTGTTAGGATAAGCGCTCGACTCGTTGCCCTGGAGTGTGTGTCTCATCATGAGATCCCTCTGCTGTTGAAGAAATTGCTCCCGATCTCTCTGCTGCTTCGAAATTTCGCTTTCCTCGGGCAATTCCTTCTTCCCCGTGAGATCTATGACCTCGGACTCCTCGCTTTCTGCCGCCTCGTCCAACTGATTCGGCTGACTGCCACGAGAGACAACTCGTGTCAGCACCGTTTGCCTTATCTGCTGCTTCAAATAATTGTGCGCCTGCTGCTGGTCGTGGAGTTGTTTCTCTGCGAGGTATTCCTCGTAATGGGTCGGTGGTGCGATCATACCGCTCTGGAGCATCGGATGACCCAGGGGCAAGGGAGCTGACTGAGTCCTACCTAAATTTCGAGAAAAATATTTTAGTACATTTTTATTGTTCGATCGTGAAGTTGGAACGTGCGTAATTTGCCACTCGGAAGAAAGTCCTTCTACTAAATCTTTTCTTGATTTCCCAATAAATTATGTATTTGTTTATTGATTGAGATTATAATTTTACATTTGAACTTTACAAAGAAATTGATCATTTCCATATTCGACGGGATCAGACGTCTCATGACAATCTTCCAAATGCATGTATACGCACGTGAAAAATAATAGAAATACGAAGGGTGAACATACTACCTAAAGGCCGGTGACCAGCCTTATGCAGTCGCGCGTGTGCTACTTGAGTATCAGTTATTGGAGAAGCGTAAATCGAATTGTGCCTGCTCCCCTGCTGTTCCAAATTCTGCATCTGTTTGTGCATATAAGCGGGCTCACCCTCGATTACTGTAAGTGACGGATAGAAAGGCAGGGTCCCGGGTAACATTTGTCCTGTGAGGGGCATTCCAAGACGCGCCGTGAACGCCGCTCGTACTTCCGCCTCCGAAACTGGCGCCAGTTTAGTCCCGCTCTATAAATTAAGAAATTGTTTTTTACTCATACAATCCAAAGAATAATATTCAATAAAAAAGATTAAAGATTTAATCCAAGGTACTTCGGTAGTAAAAATGATAAGAATCGAATAAAATTTGGAAGTGACGTTAAACAAGAAATGTTGGAATTCATTTTTTTTTTCTAATTTACGTCCTTATTTTATTATTCACAACGTCAATAAAAATTTCCGAAAAATTTATAATGAATTATCTGTCATTTCGTAACCCTTTTAATAAATTTAATCGTGATTAATGATCATTAATTAAAAAAGGATTTTTAATTTTTATTAATCGTATCTGTTTTACATTACATTTCTTATAAAATTGATAGAAAATGGTTTTATCGTACATTTCAAGAATCATGAATAATTCTAGAGGTTTATAACAACGATAAAAAAGAAAGGTAATAATATACCGTGCTCGAACTCGAGGGCACGTGAGGAATTCCCAGGGAGATATTCGGCATCGAAGGCGAGCTGAATAGCGACAAATCCGACAGACTTCCTTGCTGGCTACTGCTCGTCAAGGGACCTCCGTACGCGGCGTTCTCGCTCTCCTGAAACACAAATGAGTTTATTGAAAAAACAATCTCCGTGGGGAAATTTATCGAGAGAATGAGCGGACGCTCTCAAGGCCGCGGAATGAGCAAGACTTTTGAAGCTAACCTCTTGGATCGGTGTGTTGCTTCCGGTTGTTGGGCTTGCTTGTGAATTGTTAACCGTGGGCGGCGAGTTAGGACCGGATTCGGGATTACTGCCAGGATCTACGAAAATATTCACGGAAATACATACGATTAGACTAGAGTTATTCTCGCTTGCACTCGTACGTAAAGACATTTATCGATTTCAATTCTCGTATTTTCGACAAAATTAACAATAGCGGAGAATCCCCGAAAACTAATTTACTCGAAAATTCGTAGATAACGTATCGGTCAATCTGAATTTAATATAAACAAATCAGGGGAAAATTTATCAAATTTTGGGTATTTGCTCGTGTGAAATATCTTGCAAATTTGCATCTTTGAGATTCAATGAAATGTTTCCTTCTTTCATCAAAACTGAATCAACCAAGACACATATGCTTCAAAAACTCAAAATAAATTATCGTTCAGTTAAAACAGTGACTTTCATTGCGTTCCAACGATGCAAATTTCTTGCTGATCGTTTAAATATGTAAATGTGTTCGAAGGTGTTTGTGTATTCGTGTGAAAAAGCTTCGCGCATGTTAATACATTTCATGCTGTTACATGACACTGGCGAAAAATCAATTCAGCAATCAATTCGTAAAAAAAGGGTGCAACAAATACTGGCTGTGGAATATTCATATTTGATAATACTTTTCAATAGATATCGCACAAGTCGCGCAATTTTATGAAACAAATAATTTCGTAGTTCGCAATATAAGTGGCGATCGCGGTTTTTTCTGCGATTCGTAGAAAATACGGTGGCGAACGTGACGTGATAAGATAAGGGATAATTAGTATTGGGACGTACTTGCTAATATTGACTTCCGCTTGAGATGGGAGAGCAGACGGTCCTTCCGGCGTGCCGTGAGGGGTGAATTTCTCGAGGCTGCCAGGTTCCTCTCCATGACACGCTGCTTCAGCCGGACCTTCAGCAGGTTCGGCTCCGAGGCTGGCCAATTTTTTATTTTTCGTTTTCAGCCGGTGTTAGTCATCATACCAAATAAACGCAAACGCGGTCTTAAGACCGTTTCAGCGCGAGCCTAACGCTCGCGCCGCACACAGCAAAAAAAACTCTCAAATTTTCCACGTACATTTGCATAAACCTTTGGCGAGAATTTTTTCTCCGCTTTTTTTGTGTCTCAGAAAAATTCAACATTTTTTACAAATTTTCGTTATGCTAATGTACGAGGAAATATAATCGGGCATGGAAAAGCATTTTGGCATTCGAGGACGTTCTCCTTTTTCTTCTAGTGAGATTTATAATTTTTTATCGCATTTTTTTTATTTTTTGAAAAAATTGATTATTTATTATGAGTTGAAAGAGAAATGAAGAAAAACTGAACGCCTTTGATCACGACAAAATATATTAGAGGACTTTTTCAAACGCATTCGCTTTGCTCGGTGAATCGAGATATAAAAGTTTCAAAAATTCTGTTTCAAAATCTGATAAAATTCTCGTATTTTCATCACGAAGGATCTCGTGAAAATTTTGAAATGAATTTTTACGATGAGCGAATCAAGCTTTAGTAGGCAACGAACTCTTTTTTTACTTTCGCTATCAACGCAAACTGTTCGTGAGTAAGACGATTTCAACACGAGAAAAAAAGAACGTCTTTATTATTTAAATCGTCGTCTTGTTATTTACCTGTTTTTCTGAGTGGAAAATCATCGCTGAATTTCTCCTGGAGCATTTGTGGCATTCGGTAGGGATGAGTCGCGTTTCCGCTGCTTCCCGATTCCGATTGCGACTGAAGCCTGTCGAGAAAATTAAAATAAAATTTAACGATCATTAAATGGCTAAATAGAAATATTTAATTAAAAATGTAATTATAATAAAATTTTATTTCTGTTACTATTGATGATAATTAAAAATTGGTAAATATTCATACAATCTTGCAAGAAAATTCTAAGCTAGTAACAATTGACTTTCAATTCTTATTTCAAGTTTGTCAAAGTTTAAAATCGTTCTCGTACGAAAGAAGCTCTCAAACGTTCCCTCATCTTAAATACGAAACTTACCAACTCCTGTAGCCTGGAGTTCCCGGTGCGACGCCGTTCGCCGCGACTGCAGCTTCCCTCTGCATTTTCTGGACGAGGAAACTCTGAAAAAAAAAGTCAAAAAATGATTCCTCAAGAACTGTCGACACTTTTCACGAACTCGTCAAAATATTTGCTCACTTTCGAAAAATAACAAAGAATAAAAATATTTAAAAAATTTAAATAAATTTGATGACGTAAAAAAACAATTACCCGGACTCGTTGTTTGACTTCCGTCGATGCATTTGCACTGTGTTCCTGTTTGTCCTTCTTTCTAAGAGCCTCGAGTCTCTCTTTCTCCTTCATCTGTTCCTCGAGCTGTTTCTGCTGTTCCCAGACCTGTGATCCGAAAAAAAACAATCCTCACTTTAAACCCAAACTTAATCTCCTCATATTAATTATAATATTATTATCATAATCTCGCGACAATTAAAATAATAAACAATGATTTGAATGTCTATGCGATATTAAAATGAGAGATCGAAATAATTGATTTCCGAGTGGAGGTTTTTACAATGTCCCGGAGTCATTAAACAGGATTTCATTGCGGTTGATCGGGAGAGCGAGAATCCAAGTGTAACGAGGGAGAGAAAATCTGAGCAGCAGCTGGTTGCTGCTCGTGTGGCACACGTCTGATCATTACGTACTTTTCCACTGGCCGAAGAGGTCGATCCGCTACGTAACGGATAACGGACAGTCTCCAGCATTCGCGACTCCTTTTCTACATTCGTTTATCACGTTTTTTCTAATTTCTTTTTGAACTCGTCGCTCGTCCATTTTCTGCCACGAATTTTTCAAAATTTTTGTTTTCTCGATCTTATTTGACTTGTCTCGACGTCACAATTATTTTCGTTTTATCTCCGTGTTTTTCCATCCGTTTTAGTATTTTTTTCACCCAATTTTATTTCTTGTTTGAGTTACCTACTTTTGTCCGTTGGGAAAACAGTCTCGAGACCACCTAGCAGATAATTTTCATCGAGATCTTCCCAATTTTTCTCACTGTTGTTTTTCGACACGTGTGTTTTAAAAAATGTACACTTGACGTAAGAGTAGATATAAAACACGTCAATCGATAACCTTCAGGCTCGAAGGCTCACTCCGTATCTATTAATACGATGCACCCACCAGTAGTGTAACTACGAGAGAAAAATAAGTCTTTTCCCCCTTCTCTATACTGTTTTTTGGTACCAAATTCGTGTACACAATGACGTTGAGCTGATAAAAGTTTAAAAAACAAAAATTCGCGTTTTCTCGATTTCTTTTTCAACCTTTTTACTTCTTAATTATGAGGATAGAAAACTGCACGAAATATTCTGCAAGGATTTCAACTAGGAATCGTAGTTTAAAAAAAAGAAAAAGTTGTTCTTATTTCGAGAACTCGAAATCGATGTTTTATGGCGTATTTTTATTATCGCGGCCGTATTACGCACGAGAAAATACGTTTCGTTTTGTTTTTTCCTCGTTCTTTTTTCGTTCGGTATATTCGACACGGTGGAACGTATATGCGAGTTAAAAATACATTAGTACTGTTTTTCCACGTGACTCCGGTGGCCTTTCGATCGCACGCGGGCCACAACCTGTTTGCTCGCCTTCGTCATCGCTATAATGTCGCCATTAGCGCTCAGACACCTTTTGCTACACACGTTCGTTCTCGGCGCTTTTTTTTCCCCATTTTAATGCCCACCGAGTACAAACACTCTATTTTTCCTTGCATCTACTCTCAGCGGCTAAATTTTTTTCCTGGATCGTAAATGGCAATAAAACGGAGCGTTTATTTCGTTAATGGCAGGAGCGTGTACCTCGGACGCAGCTGAAATCACCTTTACGAAAATTCACTTCGAACTTCGGAATGGCTAGGTAAACGCGACAATTGTCAATTTTCAGCACTCCCTCGTGGAGGGAAAACGAGCGAGAGAGAAAGAGAGTGCGATTCTATTTTTAACGATGGTAAATAAAAAAATTAGGGTCACCCGAGGCTGCTCTATAAACGTCGCGTACGTGTCACTGATAAGGCTTATTGTTACATATATTTTCCACTAGCAGATCGAGCCGTTATCCCTCTCATTTTTTGTTTATGTATGAAAAAATCGTGGAAAAATTATGAAATTAAGAAAAAATGAAATACATTCAGATAGTGAATTTCATTTATTATGGATACGAAAAATTATGCTTTTTAATAGTGACCTTTAACTGCTGCATCTGCTGCTCGTGCATCTCGGCCAGTTGCCTCTCCTGGGCGTGGAATTGCTGCCTCAGAATTTGTTGCTGGAGCTGATGGTGCTGCTGTAGCTGGAAGAAAACCCAGATATCTCAAGGCTGATGTTCTATTTTTCATTTTCATTATTCTAGACTTTAGAGTTAAAAAATAATAAAAGACAACAATCAAAGTGTAGTAAATTAATTTTTATCGATTCAAGAAAATAGATCATAAATTTGATTTTGTTTTTTGTTCGTATTTGCATTTATGAATATTCCAAAATGATTTTACGACGAGATTTGAAAGCATAGATGACAAAAATAAAAAAAATTTATTCCTCTTAAAAAGTGATTCTGTTTTGAAAAGAAATTAAACGAAAGTAATTTTTAACGCCAAAAAAATGTTCTCGATCGTTAAAAGCGAGAGCCATTATTTGCAACAATTGGCAACGTCCGGAATTGCAATACAATGTACACGTCTACGGTGTATCGACTATTCCGAGACAAATGGAGCACGCGGAAGTTGTGCAGATGGACGGATAAAACGAGATTGACGTCTTCGTGGGTGTATTTCGTGACGAAAAAACAAAGGGCCGTCGTTTCCACGGGGAATTCGCGTCACTTGAGACCTTTTTCCACCAAACGATTCACGTTTCTATTAATTTAGACGCTCGATGATTTTGGTTCGTACCGGTTAGCAGCCGGAACGTTCTGAATAAAATTCGAGCGTGCTTGCCAGTTCGCATACATTGACCCCTAGCGTTTAATCGCTCAATTTAACTATCGCAAAATAAACCGTCTATTTTTCAAAACACTATCTCCTATCAATTTTCTCCCTAACATTATTTTTGTACGATCGAATTCCTACAAAAATTCCATTGAAAAACAAATTACTGAAATATTTGAATTACTATTCAATCATTTTTCTCAAACCTTCAATTTCAATTTATGAAAAAAAATTAAATAAAACTTCACTTTATCTATTTTAAAATTATTTTTAATCAAGAAATTTTTCGAAATACAATTATAATTACACGAATTATTTTTCAATCGTTTTTCTCAAATCTTCAATTTCAATTTTTGAAAAAAATTTAATAAAACTTCACTTTATCTATCTTTAAATTATTTATTGAAAATTTTTTAAAAATACGATTTTTTTAATCTTCTCACAAAATCATTTCACCCAATTCAACGAAACTTTCCGCAAAATATGAATCATTATAATACACGTACTTATTTAATCGCATTTCTGAAATCGCGAATTCCCATTTGTTGAGAAAAATAAAAATTCGCGTAATCTGCGTTAATATCGTGTACGCGAGATACGCGAACCACGTACACCGAGACTCGCGAGAGATAGCGTATTTTTTTTTTAGCCGAGGCGATAAGGAGAATAAAGAATGAAAGGAGAAAGAGCTCCGGATGGGAATGACATTTATTAATTTTTCCTGAATCGTTTTCTCTCTCAAAAGAATTTCTAAGGCGCACGCTATCGGCTTTTTTTCCTCTATCGACAGAATAAAATGAATATGAGGAAAAAAATACTGAGATACTTCGAAATTGAGAAATATTTCGCTATGGAAAAAGGCTTCGTAAATCGTTAATCGGTTATCGATTTCTTCGTGGAGAAAAGGAAGCGAGGAAGAAAGAAAAGATGAGGCGACTTTCTGAATGGTCGAAGTCAGCGCGGAGTGTGTTCCCCTCCCTCGAGGGATTCCGGATACTCGTGGCTCCAAGGATTTAACGACGGGCAACCTTGAACTTGGCATCGAAACTTTGTGCGATGGAACATCGGAAGCCCCTGCCCCGACAGTTACTCGTGGCCCCGATCGAAGTTGTTTCGGTGAGGTGAGAGGCGAGACGAGACGCGAGGGAAACGCGGCCAAACACTGGCAAAATGGACGACGGGTACACGATTTCTCAAGGAATCCTCGTCGATCGCGCGAGCGAATCGATCGTCGCAAAATCAATTTATTCACTCAATTTTTCAAAGCGAAATTTCACAATCAACGAGTCAAAAAATTTATCAACAATTACGTTTTTTTCTTTATTTCTCAAATATCGTCAAATCACGGAATAAAATTGACAGATAAAAGAATTTCGTAGAATTAAATTTGATAAAAACGATAAAAATTGTCTTTAATAGATAAGAAAAGACAGGAACGATTTAAAACAATAAAAAAATTTGATTGAAGCGAAATTCCATCGATAAGAAGCTTTTTGATACAGAAAATATACAATAAAAAATTTCATAGAAAAGATATTACATAAATACAAATAAAAGAACGAAATTCAGCGAAGAATGATACTTCGAATATAATTTCGAAGGGAAGATAAAAAAAGCGGATAGAGCGATAAGTATCAAAGAGTCAAAGTTTTACATTACCTCAAGTATTTTCTGCTGGAAAGCTCGTCCATGGAGAGCCGATGGGTCCGTTGTTGCAGCGTGATAAGCACCGGAAGTGAGAGTAGCTGTGGCTGCGCCACCCCCGCCTCCCCCGCCGGCACCTGCCCCAGGGGCTCCACCGAGATCCCGCGGCCTTGACATAGGCGATCCCGGCGTGTCCCTGGCCATGTCTAAGCACACGAGACACATTTCCGGTAAATTTGAGGGCGAAATCGTGAATCCACCTCTAATACCGCAAGCAACCTTTCTCGAGCAATAGGGACTGAAAGAACTCCCGTGTTCCATTGACACTTTCATTTTTGATTTTTAATTGTTTACTCCGTCCTATATTTTCATTTTTGTCCGAACATATTTTTCGAATTTTTAAATATTTTTTTAATTCGTTTACTCTTCATTGACTTCATTTAATTTTTTTTTCATTAATTTTTATCGGTTTCGTTTATTTTTTTTAGATTTATTTTTGTTTTGTGTACTCGTTTTTTTCGACTTGTTTACATTCAGTCGATATTTTCCTGTTACTTTTTCTTCATCGAAATGTCAAGCTCGTGTCACAAAAAGCTTAAGGCGTCCTCTGAACTTTACCGAATTTCTCCGAGTCGAAATTTACTTTAGTATTACTTCGAATCGAACTTTTTCTCAGGCACTTCTCGTACGCGAAGGGTCAGAATTGATATTTCGGAAACGGTCGCTCGAGGCTCGTTTAAATATATGCGCATGAAAAATTCACTTCTCGCGAGGACTCTGTGTATTATTCTGTCGTCACTGTCGGAGAATTTCGTTCGCTCGGAGTGAACTTTGACCCCGGGAGTCCGGTCAGCGAGAAACAAGATCAACACGAGCGGTAGCGAAGAATCATCGAAAAAATCGTCATCCTCTTCCATTTATTTCGAGACATTTTTCACTCCGGCCTGTTGCCGATTGAAAAAACGAAATCGTAAAAATAAAAATAAGTCCTCTCTCTCTTATCTCGTCACTCGAAAATTTAGTCCACGCTCCGCGAGGTCAGAAACATTCGTTAACATTTTTTTTACTCCCAATTGAGAATGTACAATCGACGTCGAAAAAAAATTCAAAGACGAAAAAAAGAAATCACTCGTGGAATCCTCCAAGACACTGACCGCAAGATTTATCGATTTTCCGTTCTCTTATTTAGAAATTTCTTGTTTTTTTATTCGAATATTCATTCACTCATATTCTTAAGCAATTCACAACTTTTTACACTTATTCGTTTACAGTTTTTTCGCGATGCCGATTCTCCGCGGTGCGAAATAAAAAAGAAGGATCGTCGAGAGACGAGAGAAGGCGCGTACCAGCCGAGAGCGGAGTTGATACTGCGGGACTGCCTCGAAAAAAACGTCTCGCCAGCTGATAATGCTTTGTAAATAATTCCTGGAAGTCTACTGGTTGGTAAAGCGACCGATGGGAGGGGAGGACATGAAATTGTCGTATAGTTCAAAGATTACAAGTCCGTTGTGTGTGCGCGCGACGGAGCGAGAGAGAGAGAGACGGAGGGAAAAAGAACGACAGTCAAAGAGTGAGAGAGAGAGAGAGAAAAAAGAGGGAGACGCTAAATCAAAGAGGAGTTACCAACTGCATATTCGTTGGAATTTCTCCTCTTCCTCCGCTCTCCCACCCGACCAGAGGGGAGGGGATGATGGTAGGGATCGATTACGCAGGCAAATGACGAGTAACGTGTTTGCATTTTATGTTTACTTTCTTGTCCATCTTTTCTATACCTCGCTAGTTTCCTTTTATTTTTATCTATTTTCGATCGAGTCATCCCATCCTTCCTTTTTTCCTCGTCTCCGATCTTTTTTGCGCAGAACGTTTCTGAGTATTTTTAAATTTTCTTTCGGAGACGAGGACGAAAATGCTGTGTTAATTAATTTTGTACATTTTTTAGGTGTACATAAATTTTGACGACTTATGGAAAAATCTGCTAAATTTAGAATTCGTTTTTGTTTTGTTTTGGAAAAAATTGAGAGGTACAGGAAATTCGCTGAATATTTTTTTTTTGTTAGTTTTGATACGATTTATATGCATGAAAGAGTAAGGAAACTGATAATTAGTTGTGTACGTTCGGCCCACACACTGCTGGATCGATATAGACGTGAATTTTTGGAGCAGATTTCTCACGTGATGGAAATAACCAATGAAAAAATATTTTTCATATTCATATTTCATGAGAATCAAAATACGTTGCGAAAGCTTGTGTGTAGGGTGCTTATTATTTTTGTTCCACTGTCACGTTATAATAGTTGATACGGCCGAAAATTTTCGATCGAATAGGAACAGGATATTTGACAATGTTAGAAATATTGATAATTCAAAATATAAACCTTACAAACGTCTAATTAATTCCACAATTTGTTTCGTTTTTTGAAAACTTGCAAAATGTACCGATAATTTTATAATTGTTTAATTTATGAAAAATCGGTCCTAAAGCTGTGCGAAGGATTAAAAATGGAATGGAATAATCTTGTTTCAAAATTCAAAAGTCAATTTCAGTTTAAAAACTCCAAAAAACTGAACAAATGATTGCCAAACATGTTTGTTAAAAAATGAAATTCGAGAGCACGAAGTGACCGATCCACGATAACCCGAATAGTTCATTTACAAAGATAATAACAAATTTGTTTAAAAATATATTGATGTGATTTTTTCGGGACATTAATGTAAATATTACTCGTAATTAAATCTGATAATCATTTTTCGATTAGATCTCGATAGAAAAAAAGTAAACGAATAAGCGAATTTAAGAATCGTCAGGGTTGTAACAAATTTTAACGCTTGCTCGCAAATTCCTCGTTGAAATGTCACACAGAGGCACGAGTCCGAGAAATGAGAGTGCACTTAAAAAATTAGAAGAATCAAGTCCAAAGAAGTCTCTCGATTATATTCGCAAATCTGAACACACGTACAAATTGGCACGTTTGGAAAGTAATTTTTTGTTCAAATAAAGAAGATAATAGAGGCACGATCGATACTAATTGACGTTCACTTTTTGTTCACGTGTACAGTGACATCCGCTCGGAGATTTCCGAAACCAAGAAACAGGAATGCAATTCGACGATTACTTTTGAAAAAAATAAAATTAAAAAAAAACAATTCCTAATTAACGTTACGTCTTTCCAATTCAATGTTTACCCTCAAATCAAATTAATTATCAATTCAATTTTTTATTGTGATGACTTTATTCACCAAGTACGTAAATAAATCTAAAATATGGCATTAAAGCGTAGATTGCGCATTGAAGTATCAAATCGTGTGTTCGTGTCGTTGCGACATTATTTTCAATCTTTATTAAAAAAAAATTTAAAAAAGGTTTGATCATTTATCGGAGACGCAGAACACTCGTGTACCGAACGACTGGGAAAGTTTATCGACATGTCGAGTTTACGCAAGCGACACTCGAACTTTCATACGTGGTAGGAAACATGTACGGGCTCTCAACACGTGCACACATAAGCTGCATATCAACTTTACTATTGTAATAGCCGAGACAAAAAGTATGACATGAGTTTGCATTCTTTTTATCTCACCAGATTTATTTTTAAATCGCTCGAGATAAAGTTATCAGTATCCACCTTTTCTATAAATGTTTGTACAAGACACTTTAAAATTAAAAAATTGCGAGCGCGTTTCTTTCTACGGATTAACCTTTATTCGGAATTTCCTTAGTATTTTCTAATGATTTTTTAAACCAAATTTTTTATGCATTTTTTACACGATGTTTAGAAACTTGTGAACGGTTCTTTATACGTTTTTGTACCAGGATTGTTAATTTTAAAAATTCATTATTTTTACGGATTGATCTGTGATAATTTATTTAGTAATTATTTGGTGATTTTTTAATCAGATTCTTGTATAACTTTTTTTATCGATTTAAAACTGTGTTTACGTCATTTCTTTTTCTTTTTATAATTGTAATTTACAAAGGATTACTTAATCCTCTTTATTAACGATTTATTTTTACAGATATCGTTTCAGATATAAATTTCAGGAAGCTCTCATAAATTATTTATTTTTTAGCAAAAACTCAACTTACCCTTTTGGGGAAGGTGGGTGAACGCGGACGTGATTTCGACGCTTCTATAACCCACGTCTTCTGGAACAGGACAAAATATTTCAAAATCGTTATTACTTCTGAATTACGATTTAAATCGAACTTTAGAAAATGCAATTTTCCCTCCAACGCGAAAAACTTCCGTTTGCATCATGATGTTTTCGATGACGATAACTCCTTATCGTATACATTTTTAAAAAGAATTGCAAACGATTAGATTGAAATTGCAAAAAAAAGCAAAAAAAAAAATTGTCAACATTCTTCTTCGACAAGCTGAGTCAACGTTTCATTTTTTTCGTTTTTCGTCAGAGATAAGAGGAAATTTTGCATCCCAGAGATAAAAATAACTCGTTGCCATTAAAATCTGTTTGTACGGAGTGAAATAATGGCGAAGAATTTCCAGAGAACTTTACGCGTGGGTTTTTGGAAATCGAGAAAATTCTTTTTTTTTTTTTGGTAGCGACTCGCGATAAGGAGGAAAAAAAACGTGAAAAAGGTAAAAAAAAGGTTGAGTGGAAGGTTCGGAGCTGGGAGGATTCTCGTCTCGGTTACTCAAGCCTCTCGCGGTCTTCCTCTCTCTTTCTCGGGCAAAGTCATCCGGGCTCTATTTTAAGACGAAGGTCGACGTAGTTAAAAAAGACGTATCGGTACATTCATCGTGTTTGCGACCTTCGCGAGGAGAGCTTCACAATTCTCCGAGCCGAGAAGCGCGCGGCTAATATACGCATTATAGATAAATATAAGCACCAATACCCACGCGGATCCGTTCGCACACGTGCGTTGCCGTTTTTTTACGTCATTCTTTATTTTTCTTTATCGACGACGATCCGCATTGATCCAGGCTCGATCCTCGATTGCCATTTTTCTTTTTCTTCGGTAAGAATCAAATATTTTTCATCATCTTTCGACGAATTCGTCAAAAATATATTCCCCGATACGAGAGCAAAAAAAAGACACACGTAAAATTTTAGTCTAATGAGTCCAACACCAAGAAACGACAAATATAAAAATGTGTCATTTTTTCCTCATTATTTTATATTAAAGTTTCCGTGTCAATAATTCGAATTTTTATTCATCATTATAATAGACTTTCGCACGGGAGTCTTGACTTGTTTTTCAGGGAGATTTTATCGCACTCTGACGAAACGTGTTTGTTCCTCGTTCATTGACACTTACTGAATAATTAACGAACCCGAAATATTCTCGCATTACGAAAATTAGATCGCAACCCGTTTCCGAATTAGATTTTTGGAGCATATTTCGCGCGTGGGTAAATGCGTCAGAGGAAGTGATTTGACAAAAAAAAGCCCCCCAAAGTCGTTAACTGATAAAAAAAATGTATTTCCTATTGAACAAGAGTTTAGCAACGTTAACGTGTTTTTTTTTTAATTAAATTTAGATCGATTTATCTTGAATTTTTGAGATACGGCGTGAGATACGAGGAAATACGTTTGCCGGATCCCGGGAGGATTTTGAGAAGAAAAATAACGAAAATATCGGCGAGGAGAGAGAGGCTCTCGGGAGGAGATGGAGCAGAGCCGAAGGAAGAAGCATGGGAGGCGCCCACACGGTTTGAGAAAATTTGACCATGAGAGTTTGGAGGGTACGGGAGGAGGGAAGCGGCGAGGAGGGTGAGGTTAGGAAGAGAAGCGTGGCGAAGCGAGTAGGTGAGTGAGTAGAACGCGGAGGTCAGTGCACGCTACATTCCTCGGAGTCAAGTCCAAGGTTACGGCGGACTCTCTCCTCGCGAAGAGGATCGCCCGAGGGGAAGAAGTTGCGGATTTGAAGCGGAGAAAGGAGCCAAAGAGAAAGAAGAGAAATCGGTCCCGCCGTTAAGTCCACCTTCGTTCCTCCTCGTTCTTCTTTTTTTTCATCATTTTTTCCTTTCTTTCCTCCTCCTCCTTCTCCTGCTGTTCCTTTTTTCCTTCCTCCTCTCCTCCGCGAGTTTCGCTCCGCCGGGCAAAATTGCCACGTAGGACAACGGGTTTTCCTGGAACTCGGCCGACGGCCACACGCGGCTCCATGATTGATATTACGACATTCCGCTCATCGTCCTGGCCGAGAATGAACCAGGATGCCCGTGAGCGAGAGACAAAATGGTCGAGAGTGAGACAAAATGGCCGCGAGAAAAAATTCACGCGAAAAAAAGGACGCGACGAGAAACTAAGAGGAACGGATTTTGACAAATAAAAATAAAAAGCTCTATCGTGAGAACTTGTGCGTTTCGGAGAGGGATGAGAAGATCAAAGAAGCGAAAAAATATGATGACCGAGGACGAATTTTTGAACTTCGAACGACGCTTCGAAACTCAAATGAGCACAGAAGTGCAAAAATATTCGCGCCACCCGGTACATCGGGCTATACGCGCCAACAAACTCCTCTAAATTATAGATATAGCGTGTGAGAACACATGCGAGGAGAGTATAGATAAGCGGAGAGTGAGAAAGAGCTCGCTTATACCGTATGCGGCAACCGGATATGCCGTTGAATGCCATCGCGTAGAAACACGTACACGCACACACGATCCAAACGTATTTACTCGGGAGACATTCTCATTGATCGCTTCCTTCTGAAATGTACGCCAGAGTCCGAGAATTTTGCCGTCTCATTTTTTAGTGGAAAATGGAGCTCGAATGCTCTTTGAGATTTATATTTTCGATCGTAAAAACTTTCCGCGGCGACTCGTAAATTTTTTTTTAAATCCCGGTATAGGAAGGACATTTATCCTTTACATTATATTTAATGAGAATAATGAGCAAACAAAATGAGTGAGAAAATTTAACGAGAAAAATGCGCATGCAAAATTTAACGAGGAACAAAGACATTTTCGAATATTATTTTTATTTTTATATTTTCTATATTTTTTCGAGCATTTGTCTCATCTTCGTTTTACATCCACTGTTTTTTCTGACTATGTATGAATTTGAATTCATATGTATTTTATTTTGTAAATATATTGATTCATGTGTGTGTCACATTCTTGTATCACATTTGGGAAAACTGCGAGAAACACGTGGCAGTACAACCAGCGATATATTTCCTCCGGGTATTTGTGACGTGATGTATCTTTTATTTTCTCACTTTTTTTAACACAGACAAAATAAAACGTACGACTTTTTTAGAAAAGAAAGAAAACATTTGTTTAAGATTTCGATTCAATTCAAAACAAAATCTAAGTTGCTTCCTTTTTTTTAATTTTTTTCCAAAGTCAACAACTCCGTAGCAACAGATCAGAGCCAACTCAATCTAGTAACTTTTAAAATGATCGATCCCACCTTTGTATCGTCAATTTTTGCGTATTATTCCATTTTTCAAATTTTAGGTTTAAGTTCATTTTTAGTACTCAAAGTGAACGTACTTTATGAACGCTGTGAGCGTTATTCGGCAATTCTCAACAAATCTTGAGCACTGGAGAATCAAATTAGACCCCACATGAGCGGTTTATGAGTGCTCTGAGCTCAATTCGGACTTACAATTAGACCTCATACGCGAACAGCGTCCGGATATTAAAGGACAAGGAAAATGGACGATTTATTATTAATTTGTCAACAGTTGCATAAATAATTTTGCAACATTACCGCCCACGCAATTTGGATCGTTAACCTGTCTTTTAACGATGAAGAGGCTCGAATGTCATTTTTTTCCGCCTGATCGCGAATTTTTTGAGTTCCTCCGCAAAATGACACTTCATTCCCAAACAGAGGCTAGAAACGTGAACTTTCTGCGCAGGTATGTTGAAAAATTGTTTACTTTGGAGAGCAGCGAACCGAGAGAGCAATGGCCAAAAATACGAGTTCTCGACTGGGTTTAGTGAGGCTTTTGTAGCCTCGAGTCGGCATTTTTACGCACGGAAAATGTGGAGAGCCGTGAGAGAAAGAGAGAATGAGCGAGCTAGCGAGCGAAAGAGAGAAAAGGAAAGAGAATCGTTGGAGGGGAGGTTTTTCTCGCGCGACTCGGCTGCCACGAATTCAATAATTCAGAGTGGCTGTCTTATCGTGGATTGGCGGTTATTTTCGGCCGAAAATCGAGGCGCGCGACTCCTCGTTGCCTCGTCCGTGCACACGCGGATGTTCAATTTGGAGAAAATTGAGACGGATGGATAATTGAAGAATCACTGAACGATCACCGTGTATTCCTCCTAACAAAGTTATAATTTAATAATAAATTATTCCACGAATTTTCGCGAGCAATACGAGAATAGCAGCGACCCGCGGCCCGCGCATTATTAGATTGCATAATTATCGAATGAAGCGACGCGGAAGGGAGAAAGGAAAGAAAAATCCACAGAGTCATTAATAAACCGCATATCGTGGAATTCACGATATATTCCGTGAATAAATTTCAATCTGCCAGTGGAAAATGCGAGCTCTCGTTTCACGGATGTTTTCACAATTTATAAGAAAACCGAGAGAGAGCAAAAAAAGCTAAAAATGTAGAGAGAGGATATAAACAATGAAAATATTTGAAAAAATCAGAGGCAAAACGGAGTAATAATTCGAGATTGAAGATAAAAAAATATACATTTGATTGACCATCAGGATGAATAATCGATGCAGAGACCGATGCACGCGAAATCGTCCCAATAAATCACGCGGGATAATAGAATAGATACGTGTCGCACACACGTGACACTTACAACTGTGGACGAAAAAAAAAAGAAGTATCGCTTTGTTGTAATAGAGATTCGGATTGATGTGGGCGAGAAGATTGAGTGACGGAAACCACGAGCGAGAAAAAGGCGCAGTCTTCTGTCCTCTTTTTTTTTTCCTCTCTCTATTTTTCTCTCTACGCTCGAGAATTCACGAGAAAGATACGAGATCGCTTGATTCATACGTTTCTATAAACATATATCCACTGAAATTGGAGTACATATGTCACATGAACGCACTACAAGAATCAGAAGCGGAGACAGAGAGAGAGAGAGAGAAAAGTGAGTTAAGCTGAACCGGAGAGTGACTCACTATACGACGCAAATTCAATCACGTGCTTTTTCAAGACTCCTGTTATTCCACTCAGACCGTATATTGTCATTAACTGTTATCCTTACTCTGAGCTTTGGAGCTTCAAAATTTTAAGTGCATTTCAGGTTCAAAATTCATTTCTCGATTTTCATTTTTTTTTTTGATTTTGTGATTCAAATCTTGTTCCATTTGATATTGTTGATTTCCAATTTCGTATAAGGAGGTTCTGTCGCTTCATGCTAGTCAAATCAGTAACTGTTTTTTCGCGTTTTCAAATGGAACTGGATTGAACATATTCCCATACTTGATAAATCTTCTGAATTTGAAAAATGGTTTTTTCATTTTAAACATTTCCATATTACATAAATAAACAAAAAAAATTATTTTATAGTGTTAATTTGATTCACTTTCTTAGTATGGAGTCACGTAAAATACCAACGAAATGGTAAAGTTTAATCTAAATACATTCTTTCTTCACTTTACGAAAGTATGGTAACCATTTCTCAAAAAACTCTAGCTTTTATGCAATTTTAGACAAGTTCATTCTCACTTGTTCAGTCGGCAATGCCACATCAGATTTCGCTATCGAAAAACTGACATTATATTCTTTACTTCCAGAAAAAATCCATTGCTAAAGTTCATTTTGATAAATTATGAGGATACCTCCTTAAGGTGTTTCGTTTGGAAAGGTGAAGATACAAATTGTAATGGAATGATAAAAACGTTTTTTGTAGTTCTAAACTTCATGTACATGAATTTGTAATTCAACTCAAGAACGTATGGACGAAAATTTTGAAAAATTTAATACTTTTTGTAATAATTATTCTTAAGACATCGAGTATGAGTTCTAAGTACATTCTCGCCAAACTTCATGAAAGTTTTATCATTTTATAATTATATGTACTTTACGCTCTTTTTTATATTTATCTACATTGCAGTACCAAAACTTCTCAAATGATAAGAAAATCGTCGCGATGATAAAATCGTGTGTGTTTAGTGTCAACTACCAGGTAATTACCATTTATTTCACATTGTTATATATATTTTGCTTTTTACAATTATTTTTTTCCTCGAAAAAAATGTCATCGAAATGAACTTTGTGTAGCGATGCAGCGACGTTTATTCCAGGCAACACGACCATAACGACGATTATGGCTCACATTAATTAAGATAATTGAGGAGCTGGAGAGAAAGAGAGTGAAAGAGGCCAACCTCCACAAAGCAGTTCTCCGGATGTGCGTACTTAAACTTCGTACTGACGATTCTCTCTCTCACGTCGGTCTCGCGACACGTGCATTATCGCGTTTCGCATACACTTCACCTCACGCTATTTACATATCGTAATTTTATTTAAAAACAAAATTCTCAGTCAGCTTCGAAAAACAAAAATTGTAATTAGCGTCACCGCGAATAATTACAAAGACTAAAAATATGTTCAAGTAGCATTTTATTTGCAATTCAAAACATTCTTTTAATAATAGTAGAAAAGTAGAGCTGAACACACTACATAAAAATGATAACAAGAACGAACACGAAGAAAATAATGAAGAAATTTGAAAAAAAAGTAAAAACAATTTTTTCAATTCAGAAGAAAATTGTAAAAAAAATCCGTAATTTAAATTTCACAGCGTAAACGATTACGGTATCCTGATTAAGGAGAAAAAAAAATAAGAGAAAGAGGCAAATGATCTTGCTTCGAAATACGAGAAGTTCGCCGCTGGGAAAGTGAAGTTCGCGTACGCAGGAAAGATCGCGTGTCTCCGGCGTGTGGGCAGCGCGAGTTGCAGCTCCCGCGCGTACATATACGTACATCTCCGAATATGCGTATAAGAAAAACGCAAAAGCGCAAAAACTCGCAAGAGTGTGCGCGCTATAGTTTACAGTCGGTGCCGGTAGGTAATTGATAGCTCTTACGGCCGCATATCTCCCACGTAATTCTTATATAATCCACGGCATCATCCGAGAAAACAGTCTTGACTCCGGATTCCGTATCCTCCGAGAATATTTTTTGTTTTCCATTCACTCTGTTTTTCCTCGATCTTTTTTTTACTCTATTTTTTACACAATTTTTTTTTTGCAATTCTTGACACTACTGATTTTTAATTATTATATTATAAGATATCGCATCATAAGATATTTTCTCATGAATATTTTTTACATTTTTGTTGCTGCTTGTTTGTTTTGTTTTGTATGTTTATGATTTTGATATTGAATTCTTGTTTGTTTTGTTTTATCCTCGTTTTTCTTGCGTTAATAATTTTATCATCGGATTAATCATATTTATAGGATTTATTTATCATTTATGCATCGGCGGAGGTTTGCAAAAAAATAAAAGCATGCAACGGGGAATAGGAGAACGCGTGTCTGCGGAAAGGTGTGGGCGAGAGCGTGTCTCGCGCCTACGCGAAAGAGAGAATTGAAACAACGTGGAGAGAAGAGAGAAGAAAAAAAGGACGAGAGGGAGAGAGGCGCCGTGTCCCGTCGCCGCGGAATACGATATCATCGTGTCAGAGAGAGGAGCGCGCGCTCGAATTCTCTTTCCCCCCGCGCTCTCTCTCTCGCGGACGTTAAATCCCCTTTTTCTTTCATATCCCGGAGAACGGACGCTGTCCGCGATCCGTTCAAAAACCAAAGGGACTCTCCGACCACTGCTACGGCATTATTCTCAAAGGACGGCGTTCGTTAAAATGCCGCGACAGTTCATTTCATCTTTTCGTATACCACTCGCGAAAATTCTCCAATTTTAGTCGCAGTTAACAGCTGACTTTGACAATTCTTTGCTCCACGAATAGAGAATATTTCGAGTCTAATAATTGAAAGCTCCGAAATCGATTTTTTCGTCAATCTGAATTAAATTGACTCGGAAATTTTGATACGAACTCAATTTTTTATTTTCCTCATCATAAAATTTTGATTTAAATATAAAATATAATATTTTTGTTTTTGATATATTTTTGATAAAGTGATCAGTGATCAGAGTGATCATGCATAAATTTAATTCCCGTCAAATCTTGGACGTACCTATACGATAAAATTCTATTGTAAAAAAATGTTTATAAAAATTTATTCATGTAAAACTTAATGTATGCATTAAGATTACATAAAATACATCAAGTATTTTTTACTAATTATCCTGGTATAGAAGAAATCTTATTTCAGATCAACCTGATCAAATTTTCATACATTGACATCTCTCAGATCAACCTTGTGAATCGAGAAAACTCTCGATTTTTCTCACAGCGTATCCTCTCGAAACGTCACAAAAAAGCTCCTCGGAGACTACGATATAGAACATCGCATAATTATTTGAGACTGCTACTTCAATTCCCGCGACATTTTAGATTATTTGAACCGTTTGTACCGAAGCACGACAAGAATAATAAAAAATGAACGTTCATATCTTATCCAAGGACTTCGAAATCAAGTTTTCATAAAAGACTCAAAAAGTTTCATATATTAACTCTTTACTCGACGATAATAATCCTCCACGAGCAATTTATCTCGAAGAGACATCATTTTTATAAGCAGAGGCTCCGTGCGAGGGACGAAGAATAGAATAATAAAAATACGAGGAGAAAGAAGGGAGCTTTCGATTTTTTTTTATTTTCATTTCTTTCTCTCCGAATTGGCCGATCCTCTTTCGTGAGAATATTCATCGACGTGAAAAAAGGAGAGAGGGTTGATGCTCAGACAACCTTTAAAACGAAAAAGGCCGAAGTTCCGTTGTCCCTAGTGGGAAACAAAGCCCGATCTTTCGCCCGTGCGAATGAGAGAAGAGAGAAAAGAAGGGAAAAAAAACCGCGGAGGAAGACAAACCGCATCGGGAGAGTCGGACGAGGGCAGCGAATAAGAAAGTGGAGAGAGATGAGAGGAGAAAGACGAGGAGAGAGAGAGACGACGTTACACGATGCGGCGCAATAATGGCCGTTCGGTGCAGCGTTTCGTAATTCCGCGGCGAGGAACGCAACGGGACAAAAAACTCTCGTTGAAAAAAAAGGAGAGAAAAAAAATTGAGGAAAAAAATGTTAAAAAAGACTCGGGGACGAGAGAGACAAAGGAGAGAAGAAAAGAGGGCGTACTGGCTATGCTCTCCTATATCTCTCTATCTCTCTCTCTCTCGTTTTCTCTCTTCGCTTTGTGTGACGAATTTAGACTCTCGCTAACTAAAAATAGACGGGCCAGTGGCTAGAAGAAAACGAGCTTATTTTTGTCTTTAGGACTTGTTCCACGTGTTTAGAAACGCTTTCTCTCCTCTCCCCGTCCCTCGTATATTTTCGTTTTTATTCGAATTTTTTTCAAGTTGCAACGAGTTCTGAGGAAAACACGCGAGAGATTCTTTTTTTGTTGTTTTTTTTAAGAATATTTTTTGTATTTTTAGAATATTTCTCGTCGACTCTTTTTCCCGTTTTTCAGCTGAGGATCGTGGAATTTTATTAATAAATTTCGGAATTTTTTTTTTCAAGACGTTAATTCGATTATTCCGCGAATTTTTCGAGACGCAAATATTTGAGGAAAAGGGGTGAGTTTCGCGATTTATTTATAGAAGTTTGATGAACGGAGGCCAAGAAGGGTTAGAGGGTCAAATATAAAGTTAGGGAGTGAACTATATTGCGGAGGTATATGCGCGGGATGTGGCAAAAGCTTGTATTTCTGGCGGTCGTCCGACTTCTAAGATTAGCAGGACCGGTTCTATATATAGTTTGACATTTGTGTGTGTACGTGTGATCCGCCGGGCAGGGATTCTCCATGAAAAATCGACGCACCCGAGAGACTCGAAAAAAAATATTCTTAAGGGGCTATTTTATTTGTTTTCTAATGTCAAAAATTTACTAAAATAGTGACGAGTAAAATTTTAATTTATGACTGAAAGAAAGAAAAGCTCGGCAATTGGATTTTTTTTATTTTTGTAAATGCCTCTTTAGATAACGTTGAGCAATATTTTTATGGACATGTAAAAGTGACTGAGATGTACGAAAATTTTTAATTGAGCCATTTAGAAAAAAGGAGCATAAAAATTATAAAATTAAAACTAAAATAAAATTTGTTCTGTTGTATACGATAATCGAAATGTTCAAATGGATATCGAATGATAAAATGTTTTGGATCACTCATGAAAGTGTTTCATATTATAAAGTACTCAGTATTCAATCATGATGATATTTCACAGAAAAAAAAATAGTATAATCGAGCTCGAAGAGCGGTAATACGTTGACTGAGAAATATCAGCAACAGATCTCCTACCAAAAAAGAATTTTCGAATGGTTATAAAATTACAGGCTAATGTATGTATCGCTCAAGAAAAAAATGCAAATAAAACGCTTATTTATCCGTTTTAATGATTTCACGGCCATAAAGAATTCTAAAAATACATACGAAAGTGATGAGTAGATTCGAAGAGAGGAAATCGAATCGATTCAGCGAGAAACATTGTTAGAATAATAGATTTATGAGAAAACAATTCATAGATTGTTTCAAAATTGCAGATATAATTAATGAATTAATCTCCTATACAATTCACTCTCCTGCAAGAAAAAAAAATGAAGAAAATACAACAAAAGTTGTTAAGCTAAAGAGAGATGAAGTCGAATCTATCCAGCACCGATAAATACTGTCAGCATAACGATTTAACAGAAAATGATTAACAAGACTTCCCAGAATTATAAATACATCGCACATGAGAAAAACGGGAATGTAATTCACGATTCGTCAATCTTGTTGATTTTCCTGCGAAAAAGAATGAAAAACAAAAAAGTTATAAGTATACACCCAAGAAAAAACCAATCGAATCCAATCAACAAGAATCATCAACAAACAAAAAGTTTATCAGAAAATTAAAAAATCACAGAGCTACAAAAATGTCGCAAAAATAACAACGATTTCATTATTCGCCGATCTCGTTGAGTTTGGCCGAAAAAAAATCCTAAAGGAGTAAAAAAGGGCAAGTGAGCTCAAAGGGAGGAAACGTGACGTAGTCGCCGAGAAATATTAGTAACGGAGGAGGCGTTACGGTGGCGGTTACGTTATAATTTATCGGATGAATCGAGATGGCGGGGGCGTACGTAGAGCGCGAGTGTTGATTGCACGTAACTCAATTCGTATTATCCGATTGTGCAATCGTCATCGTGCTGCGAATATAACGACGACGAGAATGCACGCGCGACTCATTACGATCTGGAAATAGAATCGATAATCGTCAGCCTTTTTTATCTTTCGTCTCTCTCTTTCTCACTCTATCTCTCTATCTCTGTCTATCCATAGTCCTATTTTTTAATCCTCTATCTATAAACCTCTGGCCTCTCTCCCCTTTCCCCGCTCTTCTCGGATCGTCCCAACCAATTCCCTGCCTTGTTTCCATTTCCTTGCCTATCTCCGACTATGGAAAATCAATTCTCTAATCTGCTTCGGAATATATATTTACACGCAATTAAATATGGAACGCTCGATAAGTTTTTTTTTTACTAAACTTCAATGCTCCCCCCATTTAAATTTTCATAGGAAAAGTTTCTGTGGTTTTTTTTGCTCGTTGCTTTTTATTTGTAGCTGGAGCTCGTTATTCTTTACACGTGGAGTTTACTTGGTAATAATTTTTACTCTTAATTATTAGGACTTCTCGATAAATAATGCTCGTGTTTTATACGTCATTTGTTACTCGTAAATTTAGTAATTTTTTTCGGGTAATTTCGTGCTCGCAATTTGAGCGAATAATTTAGTGAAACTCTTTCCTCGATGTACTCTGGATCCCCCAAGGTGAAAAAAGATGGGAAAAAGTGCAAGAAAAAAATGGCAATTCCTCGTGAATAGCCTCGTACATAAATATTTATAGAAAAAGGCGTGTGTAATTATAGAGGAGGAGGATCGCGATTAAATGAGTCTGTTATGCCACTCGAGAGTTTTTCTGCAATTCTTTTTTTTTCTCCTCTCCTCTTTTATTTTGTTCCTCGGCAACTCTTCACCTCGCATCTCGTTTCCTTGAAAGCCCGACACGCCGAGATAACGTTCCAATTATAGCGACACTCCGTTTTGTGCGCGCCTCTCAACAAGAAGCCTGATGCCCTCTCTGTATATATAGATTTCTTTTTTTTTCCACGCCTGAGCATCTCGACACCTGAGCAATTGGCATTGAGATTGCTCAACGATCTTTTCTCCTCTCCCTTTTTTTTCAGGCGAGATACACGTATCGAGAAAATCGTGATTTTTGACGAAAGCGTACGAGAGCTGATAATCTCGCGGATCTCGATATATAAATTTTATTTTTCTGCCGAGGGAGTGCTTGAGATTTATTTTCAGAGTTAATTATCATCATTATTTATTGATAAAAATGTATATCAATGTTTCAGTATAACATTTTCGAAATGATGAATTTAAAAAAAATTTTTAGGGATTTTTGAGGGATTTTATTTAAAATTTTTTTTATTAAATAAGACATTATACGTACCTAATTGATTCGGACGGTGCATATTGTAGGTGGAACCATAGTCCAGGGCCATATGCCCCTCCTCCTGTCACGTTGAAATTTTATCACCTCCGATTCTCTCGAATCCCTCGAGCATCCAATTTATTTTTCGATATTTCTCGATATACTTTTATTCTAAAAAAAAATATCACTCGCGTCAAAAATCTTTATTCGAAAAATTTGTCGCCACTGCGAGAACAACGAGAAACCGCGACACTCGCGATTATCATTAATGGATGATAACACTGTCTCGAGATCACTCTGGCACTTGAATTTTGAAAATCCTCAGACCTGGAACGAGACAAATAATGATTTAGTCAAAAAAATGTTTTTTTTCTAGTTAAAAATGTCGAAAATTTATTGTACTTGGTCCAAATATTATTTGATTTATTTACTTGCTCTCAAGGATTTTCGATACTTTATAATATAAAAAAGTACATATTTCCAAAACACGTGGAATTAAAAATCATAAATTTTATAGCTGAGTTTTGGCGCCGATGTTCTCAAATGTTAAAAAACAAAATATTTACTTTTTCAGTATTTCCATTCAGATCGTTATTTATCTATACTAGTTGAAAAACGAAGTAAAATATTATGCACATCATTTATAGCTACATATAAAAAATCGCATTTTTCTTATTCAAATACTCAATAAATCTAAACTGCAATTGATAAAAAAATAATCTTTGCAATCTTACAAATTCAAAAAAAAATTATTTTGAAAAAAACAAATATTTCTCATAAAATAACATTCTATCCAAATTTTATCGAATTCTTATCATTCACTCTTATCGAAACACCTCAATATAAAAAAGATCGATGGAAAAATTTATTCAAACGTTTACGTTGCGCGATATTTGTGAAAAAAAAAAATTATAAATTGAAAGATGCAAAAAGATTGTTAGCGCGAGATGCGATGACAGACGACCAAATGGATTGTCTCGCGAGAGCAGGGGCGGGTGAGATCAAGAAAGAGAGAAGAGAGAGAGAGCGAGCGAGAGAGAGACGAAGATCAATGACCGCGTAATTGGCGTGCAACGATGGCGAGGGGACTGGGTTAACCTCTACGCTCTCCTTTCATTCTCAATCTATTTAACCCTTTTTTCATGTGTACTTGTCCTCGATATCGAATACCTTCGTCCGATCGATCAATCCCCGTATTCGGTATCAAAAAGAAATTAATTTTCCGCTCTAAGGCTAAGATCAGTTTTTTTGTTTTTTAAATCAAAATTCTCATGATTCCGAAACGATCCGCGGTGAGCGTTAAAATCTAGAAATCCCCTTTTGCATTTTATTAGACTCGCATTTGCACCATGGCGAAATTGATCTCTTGACTTCCCTCAAATGGTGAGAATGACTCGACTTTTTATTACGTCATCGCGATTGTCATCTTCGCGGGGAATTCCACTCTCTCTTTTTTTTCTACCTTCTTCTCATTTCTTAATAAGCCCTTATTTTTGTTCTAATTAAAAGATTCTATGAGGCATTTAAAAAATGTAATAAAATATCTAATGTACTTTTTGAACAATTTAGATTTTTCAACTTTCTTTTTAATTTTTTATTTCTGTTTTCTAGATAAATGAAAAAAAATTGAAAAGAAATGAACATCGGAAATAAAAATGTACGAGTGTCTTTCGATGTCCCGTATGCCTTGACTCCATCGATCACCCACCAAGACTCCGTAGTTCTATTTTTGGATTTTCTACAGTGGTCTAGTCTCGCGCAATCGCTTCCTCGTGTGCGCTCTCGTTCGTTACGAAACGGGTAGAGACATTGTGACGTAAGTGACCTCTCACCGGGAGCGCAAATTTCAAAAAATTAAGCGACAAACGCCAGCGGAGCGTGGAAATTTTCGGCTCGTGAACTTGACTCTGTCGACGGAAAAAAATCATCGCGAAACCGAATAAAAAAAACGAATAAAAAAATGTAGACGCTCGAGGATAAAAATAAACTTCTCATTAAAATTAATTGCTGTTCCTTTTTTTCGATTTCTTAATAATTTTCCTCCTGAAAACTGGCTCGGAAATAACGTCAAAATCTTTACGCAGTCTACAATTTATGGATTGTGTACGGGTGTGAAAAAAGATGAACTTTTCAATAATAAATTGTCTACCGATGTGACGTGGGGGAGAAAAAAAAATTGAAAAAAAAATGGTAAAACTGTCGAGTCGCGGCGACGTATTTTTTTGTTCTCTAACATGTGGCCTATCATACGTACACCAGTGAATATTTACACGCGCACAGCCAGCTCCGGGGAGAGACCGAAAAACACAGAACGGGGAGTGGATTCGAACGACGACACGTGTGTTAAGCTCCACGCGTATACATTCGGCACATCATTCACGTTTCTCAACCGCGAATATACGCTGATAAATATAGAGCTTTGCGTACATGTATACATTAAAACGTGTCTCTCGCATCGGGAAACGACGAGAATATCTCGAAAAGCTTATCCATCTGTGCAATTGTCGAGAAAAAAAAAGAAACGAGAGGGAAAAGAGCACGAAAAATGTTTTGTAATTTTCACAAACTCTTTGTTGCTTGTTATTTCAGTACATGCACCAAAATAGTTTGAGAAAATTACAAAACATTTTGTAGTAACGTGCACTTTACCAGGGACAACAATTTGTAGACATTTCAGGTCGTTCGTTATTGATTTGGATTTTTTATTCAAACAACGTAATTACGTACTTATTTATGGATTTTTTTATCTGTTCATTTTGTATTCCATAAGTAAATGTTTACAAAAAAATTTTCTTGGAACTTTTTGATAGTATTTTTTATTTTAACGTTAAATGCAAATTAAAATTTGGGTGTACTTTTTGTTAAATAAAAATATTATTTCTCGTCTTTGATTAAAATAAAAATGATAAATTATTTTTTTATTCTCACTGTTTTTCATCTTTGACTTTTTTCGCAATTTTTTTCTTCCTACTCACAAAATGGACAAATCTATAAGCTCGATTCTCGGCGTTTGTTTTCGAGTGTGTTTTCCTCTTTCTGACAATAATACCTGACAATTCGCGTTTTTCTCTCATGCATAAGAAATTTATCTCGGTACGCCGGTATATACGTGTACATCTGTAATACGAGCTATACGCGCTGAATTTCAAATTAGGGTGTAAGTACCAGGAAAATCCAAAGTGCAACAAAAAGACAAGGAAAAAAGGGGAAAAAACGAGAGATGAAGCGCTTTTGCGCTCGGTCCTATAGCCGACCCCGTGACGTGGTGCTTTATAGACACGATAAAAAAAAGCGATTCGCTTTGACAGAATCTACAGAAACTTTGCCAACAAACTGTGCTTTTTTGTTTTTTTTTTATATAATTGTAATTTATGTACGGATAAGCTTTTTATATATTGACATTTTCCCCCTTTTTCTTTTATTTATATTTCTTATCATTTTTTTTATTTCTTTATTTTATATTTCTGAGTGCTTGAAATATTTTCAATTATTTATTGATATTTTGTGTATTTTTTTGATTGATTTTCGAAATTACTGTATTGAGCCGTGTTCTATTTTGTTCTCATGATTTTTCAACCCAACGAGTCGTCATAGAATTGAAAAATTGCAACTTCGCACAAAACCTGCCAATTTTTTTTTATTAAATGTCCGCGAACACTCCTTTTTTTCTCGATAGTAGCTCTTGTGAAACGGAGATAATAATTTTTCTATAAAGACTGAAAAGTGGGTCTGTCTCTCGATGACAATAAAACGAGCTGAGGAGAGCCCGAGAAAAACGGTGCGTAAAACGTCACTCGCGAGCAGCCTCTCTCATATCGGCGCGTAAACACATTTTACGAGTGGAAAGTCGGCGAGAACGGGAGTCCGTCGTTTTTTTTCCCATCGGAAATCGTACGATCTCGTAATTTCATTTTTTTCTACGGTCGTTACTATTTTTTATCAAGAATTTTTGAACGCTGACGAATTATCAGGACAGAAAAATACACATAGAAGAAATGTAAACGAATTGGATAAATGATCCAGTAAAAATATTTGACAGAAAAATTTAAATACAAATTGAACTAAACTCAGAAATGATTAATTATTTAAGAAATTTCAATAAATAAGAAACTATTTTGAATCAAAAATTAAGTAATTATAAATCGTATAAAATATAAACCACATGAAACTAAAAACGAAATAGAAAATTGAATTACAAATTCCTTTCGAATTGTGAATGTAAATAAATTTCGAAATCAAAAATTGTTCCATGTAAAAATAATTTGAGCATAAAATTCACTTCTTTGATATGAATAATAAGGAAACAAATTTTTGGCAAAAATTGCAAATTGCAAAAGCTATAGCCTGGTATTAAAATAGTAGAAAGGGGAGGTCGAGTGTTCTCTTGGTGGGATTTAGTCGCAATAGAGAGGGAGAGAGAGCGAGCGAGAGAGATAACCGGGGAGCACCATGACAACAGGTGTTCTCGACGTAGCCATTTCCCTCGGTCCCGTCTTTTAACGACCCACCGAGCGACGACGACAACGATGACGACTCCCAGCGAGCAGAAGAGCGTGTGTAGAGCACCTCTGCGAGGGAGGTCATGCACGAGGAAACCGAGAGCTCGTCGACCTCGTCGCATCGTTCCTTTCTAACCTCCCATTTCCCCACTAAACTAATTTTTACCCCTCGTCTTTTATTTCTTTTAAATATTCACGCGGTCATCAATCTCGAATGAACAATTTTCGAAAGTAAACATCAACGTAATTACAGTCTCGATAATATAAACATCATGATTAATATCGAATCGATCGAGTTTTGTAAAAAAACTTGCGATTGATTCAACAAGAATTTCCGTCGCGCTCGCACTCGGGAATAAGACGAAAAAAAAAAAACAAGAAAAATGGCGGCTCTTTTCTCGTCTGCTCCGAACATAATACGAACTCCCCCTCCGCCGCGTCGGGCAAACCGGTAATAACGAAATTAGGAGAAAAAAATTCCTGCCGGCTTTCCCCCGCTACCGTCTGGAGGAGCATCGATGATCGTCTCCGAAGGCTGTATTACCTCTGAAATTCTCCGCGCGATTCACGATCCTCCACGAGTCTCAAAAGTCGAGCAGCGTAACGTTCGCCGAGGGAAAGGTCGCGATGCGTCCCTCCAACTTTTCTCCCAAAACGTCAACGCGCACATCGACGCTCGAGAAAACTTTTGTTGTCATTGACAACCACTTTGAAAAAAACGAAAAATCACCAATGGACACACTATATTTTTGTATTTATAAATCGACATGCGCTCACTTCACCATCTGATGCACACACGTTGTCGTTGTCGTTATTGTTAGTATTATAATTTATTATAATTGTTACTCAAATCGTCATTAGTGTAAAAATATCGTACGAGAATTCCCTCCAGTCAATATCGTCACGAATTTTCACTCGTTACTCCACTCCACGATGAACAAAATGTGAAATCCACGCAATCTGTCCGTCCATCGACATGTTTCGCGTATATTCACGGTAACACGCGCGAGAGGAGGGGGAAACGAGGAATTCGGGAGCGAGAACGAGAATAGAGGATGAAGATACGAACGCGAGTTTCAGCTCGACGAGCTTTTCACGTATATCGTATTATTTTTGCAATTATGGTGGAAGTTTTGATCGAGAGAGATGCGCACGAGGTATCTCACGCGCGTTACAAACGTGAACTGGCGACGGAGTAACCAGGCAGTGCGCGCCGCGGCGAGGCGCTCTCTCCGTCTCAGTCCGGCGCGCGCGGCCACCGCGCTCGGTCGCTCTCGCTCGCGACGCTGGCGCCGCGCCGCGGCGAATCCCGCAAGCCGAAACCACCACCGCCGCTTCGACCCCGACAATTCTATTTTTAAACGCACGCATTGTTACGTTCGTGGCTCTCGCTTGGCCTATCGCGCGCTCTCTCTCTCTCTCACTCTCTCCCACTCGCTCGCTCCACACGGGGCCTCTCACTCGATAGGATACTCGGAGTCGACGCCGCTCAGAGACCGCACGATGATTTTCGCGCAAGCCTTGTATCTCCTATTATAACGTATACAAGCCTACGAGCTCTCTTCGCTGTTGCACGTATATACGGCGACCGTGCAAATGGAACTTTCCAGGAGAGCGAGATCCGAGAAGGAGGGAAAACAAACTCTCCGTCGCGCGCTATATGGCCGTTTGGCAGCGAGTTTCGCGATTTTCGTGATTTTTGTTGTCGCCGCGCGCGGCGCTCAAGGTCAACCTGCGAGAAGCGGGTTAAAGTTGCGCCCGCGAAAATCTTCCCCGATTTTCATCGACGGAGATCCGGGATGCGTTGTTCCGCGTGTACGGGTTTGTAAACTGAGATTTTTGAATTCGTGACGAAGGAGGAAAAAACTCGTCCTCGCAGATAGACGATTAATTCGAGCGATGGCGGAGAGGCCATCGAGGCGAGATCGAGAGGTTATTGACATCGTAACGTCATAGGGACAACTACGCAGTTGCTCTTTCTGACGTTTCCGGGAGATTGGATTTCCGCGCGAAAGGCCGACGGAGCCCAGATACGAAATACGAATGGACAAAGAGAGCTTTCGTTAGGAAGCGTTACTCCGTGTTTTCTTTCTTCCTCGAAAACAGCGACAAATTTTCTTTTTTGTTTGTTCTCCATGAAACAAGCGCCGAATAAAAATTTTGTGTAGGATGAAAAACGAGCCGCTTCCGCAAGTTTTCTTATCATTTATCAGCACCCGCTGCTGCTGCGCTGCGACGCATCAAAAAATGAGCTAAAACTATCTAATACGCATTTTTGTTATTTTAAAAAAATTTTTTTAAAATCTTTATTTTGCATGTTAACAAAAATAATCATTTTGAGTAAGAATGAAGAAAAAAAAATTAAACAAAAAATATTTTATTATTGAAATTATTATTCCAATTCATTACAATTTTTTTCATTTACCTCATAAAAAAAATTCAAATTTCAAAAGATTTGCAAAAAATCGCCTAAATTAGTGTATGAGTATTATCTCATTCAACTCATTAATTTTTATTCTTCATCTTTTTTTTATTTTACGCGTCAATGATTTAAAAACCGAATTTGCGCGAAGCTCACACCTACACAAAAAAATCAAAATCGATAAATTTTTTTTCCGTTCGATGCGATGCAACAAAGCGTTTCGGAAGCGAATGACTCTGATCGATGAGAGTACGTCTCAAATGGCAAGAATAGCTACAAGGTTGCGACTCTTTCTCTCTCTTTTTCTCGTTCTCTCTCTCTCGCTCGTTCGTACTCGTTATATTTCACTCTCCGTCAGCCGCCCACCACCCTTTTAACGTCCTCACGAGTCTATATAACCGGGAGAGACATCGTATACGTATTTCTCCGGGAGGTTGGCCGAACCGGCTCCCTTCGCTCCCATCGATCGGCGTTCGAGCGCGAACGCCTCTTACATTCGCCAAACGTCAGCGTCCTCTCTTTTCCTCTTTCTCTCTCCGTCTTTTTTCCTCCTCCTCCTCCTCCTCCACCTCATCGCAAGACCTCGTCCGCTCTCTCATCCTTTTTCTTTTCTTTTTAAATATCTCATTAAGAAGCATTGAATCGAAGATAAATGAATGCTAATCGCGTTTCCATTTTTCCCCCGCGTTCGCGCTCGTCTTTTCTCTCGCCTTTTCTATCGCGATATCGCGTGCACGTGTACCTCGCGTTTCGTATCATCCAATGTATGCGACACGTCAAATGATGTATGTATGTGTGTGTATATATTTATATTGTATGTTGTACATAGATATATGTATGTGGATGGATGTATATTTGCGCACGTGTGTGCGAGACCGCTCATAACGAGCCAGGGCGAAGGGAAGAGCGTTTTGTCGTCGTTCGCGGCGTCATCACAAATCTATTTATAAATAATCGCTCGATATGATGTACCGCCTTTATTTTTAGACAATTACCTATACCTAGCAGATACATACTCCTCCGTCCTTGCCTCGGCGCTCAGGATATTTCCCTCCTGCGAGCGAATCGATGTAATTTTACAAAAAAACGCGGGTTAAAAAGAAATCAGTATTCAATTATACGTGGTATATTTTGGAATTCGCTCGAAACAAGTCGAAGATGAAAATATTAAGCACTTTGATTGAAAATTTTGATTTTTTTGATTTTGACAATTTCCTTTTTTTAATTATTATCTATATTGAGGTGGCTGATTATAGTCCTTCGTCCTTGCTTCGAGGCTCAGGATATTCCATCGTTCGAGCAAATCGACGTAATTTTATAAAAAAGTTATTTAAAAAAATGAATCTTCAGTTATCGATAAAAGTTTGGGATTCGTTTGAAACGAGTTGAAAAAGATAAATGAATTATTTTTAGTCTTTTTAGGCAATTGTATTTATACCTGCCATACGTTGGATAAAAGAGTGAAAAAAGAAAAATTAAAAATTTATGTGACTGAAGAATGTTCTTTGAAATTATTTTTTAGACAATTATCTAATATCTGATTATATTCCTCCATTTTTGACTCTCGATTCACATCGCATTTTCTCTTACGAACAAATCGACATAATTTTGCAAAAAAGTTATAAAAAACGAATCTTCAATTACAGAAAAAAAGTTTGCTTGAAACTCATCGATGAAGGAAAAATGTCATCTTCGCCTCTAAAATTTTCTTCTCTTCATTTGAAAAAAATGTAATCTATCCGAATCATTAAGCAAATAACATGATCGTCGGTACGTGATATTTTACTTTTCGTTTACTTTTTGTGTTTGCTCTCGATCTCTCAACTCGACTTTGCGTTTTCGTGCAATTGCCACGCGTGTCTCCGGGCAGTGCGAAGTCTCCCGAGCCCTAAAAAAAAGGATAAAAGAGCGCTCCCTCGCGCAGTTTTTTTTACGAGCCGCCTTGATCCATTTTCACGAAAGAAAGTACTTTTTCGTGCTCATTTCCCTACCACGTTCGAAAGAATGTTGCATTTTTTTACGACCTCTTCCGAACTTCCGAGACGAAATTTTTTCGGGATGATTCCTCGTCCGGTTACGGCTTTTTCCATCTCGAGGACGTCAAACTTTTTCCAGGCCTTTTTTTTTAACACTTTTTAATCCAAGAAACCCGCGATAAAAATTTCTTTCGCATGATTCACGATTTTTTAAATTGAAAGCTGATGATGGTGAAAAAAATGAAGGTTGAAAAAAATGAGAAACAAAAAAAAACTACGAGAATGGTAATTTGGTGCGGAGAGGAAAATTAGTCAAAATTCTAAAAATATTCGAAAATTAGCCAAAGAGACAATTATTGACGTTAGATAAAAATAAAGTTCGTCGGCGGCGGGGGAGGGGGCGAAAAATAAAGAATAGTATGAAAATAGTAGCGTCGCGTTCGAAAATACCGTCGTCTAAAAATACAAGCACAAATAAACGGGCACACACGTGTTAAAACAGGCATTAATATTCGCCTTTTTTCATTTTCCTCTCGTCTGCCTGTACGGTCATACGCCTTTCGTGTGTTGTATCAATTTTTATAAGCTCGATACGCATCGCGCTCACATTATATTTCGATTTGCTTGATACTTTGTTGCACGAAAATTATGAAAAAATTTAAACCGATTTTATGCAAAACAGTATTCGCATTTGACGTTTGGAATAAATTTTCATTCGTCGCGACATGAAGGAAAATTATGAAAAAATATGAAAAATGAAATTTTTTATGTTTTTTCTCAATTCTATATTTACGATGTGAATTCTATGTTTAGAATTTGCTTCAATTGTGGAACACATAAAGTACTATACGAATATTAAAGCTAGTCACTGCAGATTTTCTTAAATTCGTTGAAGCTCATTTTTTATATTTTTTTTTAAATTTTTTATCATTATTTTTGAATCTTTCAAACTCTGCATTTATAACTTCTCATTTTTATCCGATTCTACTGTCGTACAAATTATACCAAAAAGTATTCAGCTAAACAATTTGCTTTAAATTTATCGCACACATTTATATCCAAAGCCGAATTTTTTTCATAAATTAAAAGTTAAGTAATCGTTATAAATAATCACATATCTTAATTTTTATTGATTAAAATAGAACTGTTTTATCAGGCACCTGTATGAAGCGGAGCGATTTTTGTATATTTGCGATAATTGATGAAACTGCTCCAAATATTTTTACAGGTAAGAGACACGTGGCCCCATTTTGTTCTCTATTTTCCGAGGTCGTCGATCGTTCACGAGGGCTGGATGATAGCGATAAGAAACTAGTCGCGGCTAACCGTCGTTGCCTCTCGATATGTCGAGAATTATTATTCTCAAGCGTATATAAAAACGCGTACACAGCTGCATCGAAGGCAAATTCGTGGCTATAACGAAATTGGTTGTACCATTATAAATATCTATCGGGCTGTGTGTCATTCCATTTTTCTCACGTGTTCGAGAGACCCGAGAAACTGGGTCAACGAGATTCCATCTGCTTTATAATGCGCTAGTTCTCAATTGCTTTTACGGGAATGAATTAGTTTTGTTTTTCGTCGATTTTCGGAGTTATGGTAAACAATTTAATGAGGATGAAAAATTTTGATTAAAAATAGATTACAATTCGAGAATCGAAAAAAGATAAGGATTATTTTTTGGTTCTGGAATCTTCAATTATTATACGGAACTGTTACACGTTTTTGGTAACCAGAAAATAAGAAATCGAGAAAGCTCTGAGAATAATTGGAAAATTGAAAAATTGATTTTTCACTCCGGTCGAATCTCCGATGTCTCATTTTTGGAAATCTGCATTTAAACATCATTGCAAGAAGACGAAAATAGTACGCGAATCGACATTTCCTTTTTACTTTTGAACTGACAGTATTTTGACAATCGAAAAAAAAAACTTGGAGTATTAAGAAATTCTGCAAAAATAATGAAAAAAATCTTTACAATTCTATTTAATTTACAATTTTGCACAAACCAATTCAAGAACAATTTTCTCTATTTTTTTCCTTTCTAATGTTCAATTCATGATTTTTAACCTTTACACATTTTATAAATTTTATTAATAATCCACGAATGATATTTTCAAATTCCAAAAAAAGCTCCTCACAATTTTACCATTCGCATTTGGGAAAAAAATAGAATAATAATTCTTTTAGAGCACTCGAAATTGTATGAACGTGTGCACGTGGAGTGTGCGAGAACTCATGACATCGTTTTGTTCCTGGGAGGTAAATTTTCGCAACGGAACGGGGATGAGGGAAGGGCCGGCCGTCTAGCCTCATCTCATTCCGGCGTCAACACGCAACCGCGAGGAAACGAGCTCGAGGAGAGAATAAAAGAGAAGAGAAGAAAAAGGCGGGAGGAGGGAAGTGAGCGAGAGGAGAGAAAGAGGGAAAAATCGAAGAGAGCGAAAGTCGGATGGCGCCGTTCGTGGCGCCATTCGCCGAGTCAGAAAAAGAGAGAAAGAGAAAATATCGTCGACAGCGACAACGTCGTCGTCAAAAGATCAGGACTCGCGGATATATAACACTTCCAAATCGTGGGTGTTGTAACCGGCGTGTGGGAGTGTCTACACTTTTCTCTTACGCCTCTCTCATTTGATTCTATTTTTTTTTTATTCTCTCCTTTCCCATATTTTTCCTCATGTTTTTCTCATCGGGGCTCGACGAGAGCTTTAAACCAAACGAAAATAACAGAGCAACTATTTGAATAGCAAACAACTGATCGATACAACTCGTAATTATTTTCAACGTTTGAAAAATGGTTAAGCAGATAAGAATATTTGCAGAAGTGTAGAAAATTGAGAAAAAAATTACGGTACGACGGCAAAAGTATGTAAATTAAAGTTTTAATTGAGTTTAGGAATGAGCCTTGAAATAAAACGAAATCGAGGGTGACTCTCAAAATTTCATACGATTGAGACACGATTTTTTAAATTAGATAAAATGAACAGAAAAATTTTAATAACTGCGAATATTTAAAAAACTATAAAAAATTGCAAATAAATATCGAGGAAGTTTAAAAGGTATGTGATATTAAAATAGTAATTAAGTCGAGTATAAATCTCGAAATAACGAGAAATAAAATCGAGTCGATGCAAGCTCGACACTGAAAAAGTTTGATAGACTCGCGTTCGTCTGGAATGTGCATGGAGATGTACACGTAGCAACAAGAGCAACCTGTGCATGTGTGCGAACGCCGTGAACCAGTTTCGCAACTCTGGAATCTCGCGGGCAGTCCATAACGCGCGCTTTTCTCACTAGCGCAAATGGCACGGACATATATAGGACAGAAGAAACACGTGCACCTCTTCCCTTATTAAAAAAAATGCGATATAACGAAAAATCATGAGGGTAAATCCATTTTAAAATATAGAAAAAATCAACACTAAAAAAATTAAACTAAAATTATCTAATTGTAAATAAATTATTGACGCTCGTGATAGATAATCTAATTGATTGCAAATTTGAATATTTGATGCGTGGGTGTAAATAAATATTTCATCGAGAATACATAAAAAATGCTGAAAAATTATTCTATTTATCAAATGAAGAGTGAATTATTTTGTTGGAATTTTCTATTATAAAAAAATCCTGATTAAAACTAAAAAAATCTAAAAAAAGCGGAATTTATTTTTACTAAAAAAAGAGGAAAAAAATCCTCACAGCGACAATCTAAAAATGTTATATTAAAAAAACCGAAGAAAAATATTTAAAAAAATCGTGATGGAAGATTATTTTTTGCAAAATCGAGAATAAAAATGTTTAAAAAATGAAGGTAGAACGAGCCGTCCGTATTGTCGGTGTAGAGGTGGTTGCAATAAAAATAAATGCGGTTTACGTATGGTGTATATTGCACATCGAGAGGAAGATAGCGGATTCGAGCTATTTATAGAATCCACTGCAGGTTTTCGTGGGAGGAGAGCGAGCGGATCGCTCGTGGCTTTTCTCTTTTACGCGCTGAGCGTTCAGCGAGAGAGAACAAGAGAGAAAGAGAGAGAGAGAGAAAGGCTTCAAGCTTCTATAAATAGGCTGTATATATTCCTTGTAAAACGCGCCTCGCCCTATCGAGTCTTCTCCGAACACGCTCCTCCCGACTCCGTCCATCGATTTTTCCTCCCTTCGTTTCTCTCTCTCAGCCTCCCTTTCCCCGGTGACCTTTCCAAAGACCCGTTCCTCCATTTTCTTCTTCTCTTCGCCTATTAGGCTAGGTTATCGTTTCCGGAAACGAGCGGCTCTTTTTTTTTCTTTTCGAAAAAAAAAAGAAAAAAAATATATATAAATTACATTTGAAACATTTTTACAATTTTTTAATTACCCGCGAGAAAACTTCTGTTGACTTTATATATTATTACATTTCGCAACACGTGTTTACCATCATAATGGTTGGAAAATAAAACGAATTTAATGAGAAGCAGAACTGACGCGAGGTTTTCCTGGGGGATTCGAAAATTTTCCTACACGAATTCAAATTTTCGAAATGTGTTCGAATTGTATTAAGAGTGCAAATATGTATTTAAGGCTCGATGTATGCTCTGCCTGGATATTTATAGGCGACATTTTATTTATCTTTTTTTTTTTACGAGGAGGAAAATTACTCTCGCGCTATTTTTCTATATTACAACGACACGTGTCAATTACAGCGGAAAATAAAAGGGAAAAAAATGAGAGGCGGAAATCGCGTTGCGTTTTTTTAGACGCAAATTTGAATTACGACCACGCTCGGAGAAATATTTTCTCGGGAAATTTTCTCGATTTTATTTAAGTCCCACCCACATCTGTATTACAAATTTAAAATAAAAAAATAAAAGAAAAGAAAAATGCAATAAGAAAAAGAGAGCAGAAATGAAAATTCGCATTATTTTATCACGCGCCATCTTTTCTTTCCTCTCGGTAGACAATTTTTCATTATTTTTCTTTTTAAATTCCGACACCTGTCCATTACATGGGGGAAAGACGAGCGAAGAAAAATGAGAGTCGGAAAATGAGCGGTGGGAAACGAGCGAGTCTGTTGCGCGTCGATGACGAGAGCGCGTATGAGCCATCGCGCATTATTGATATCTCAAGAGCGCGCCAAGATTAGCTCCATTATATAAATAAACGTTGCAATTCCCGATCGGACTGCCAACACGAGGATCGATCTCCCTCTTCTCCCCCCCCTTTTTCTTTCAATTCCCCTCCCCCAGATTGTGTATTTTCTATCTTCGTATTGTATACATTTATTCCACAACAATATTAAATTCCCCGCTCCTCCGCTATCTGAAGCTCGTCGAACGATTAATTACGGATTTCATGATTTCGACAATTATTTCGTGCAAAGTAACACATTTTCGAGATTCGCGAATTTATGGCTCGTTGCTCAATGATTTACTCGTGTTTGAGAAAATTTTCAGTAAACAAAAACGAGAGATAATGAAAAATAAAAGAAAAAGAAAGAAAAAAAAAAAAAAATAAAAAAAAAAAAAACTCGACGTCGGACAATATCGCGAATGGCCAAATTTTTATTCTTTTATCTTTTCTGGCTTTTCGTAAATATTTAGTAAATAAACAAGAGATAAGTGGACAATAATTAAAAAAGATTTGATGTCTGACAATATCGCGAATGGCAAAATTTTTTTATTTGATTGTTTTATTTTTTGAAAGATTTTGAGATTTTTGGGTGTTTGGCGGATATTTCGTTGGACAGCGAGCTGCCAGCGAAGATCCGAATGCACCTCTCTCGCTGCTCTGATACGCGCTACGTAATAAAATTATCGCTGGGACACAATACGTAGCCGCCTTCGCTCGAATAAATAGAATTGGCATTCTCCCAGAGCCAGGACTCGAATAGAATTGAGCTAAGTATATGAATCTTTTTCTCTCGTGTCACTCCGAGTCTTCATTTTAATACACTTTATCTCATTTAATTTTAATTCATATTCACCTGGTCAATTTTTTATTTTCGAATCGATATCTATCGATTTTTCTTCAACCTCTAATTGATAGAAATTGATAGAAAGCAATTTATTTCATGGAAATAAATTGCTTCGTACCAGCAACGGAAAATATCTAACGAGAAAATAAAAATTCCTTCTTTCGTACGAATAAAAATTGATTTTTTCTCAACCGTATAATAGAACAGAAAAAATGTCTTAGAAGAAAAAAAATTTATCGACATACCCGAATCGGAATTTTATATACGGAGCCATTTATATTCGTAAAGCAAAATAGAGACGAAAAAAAAAAATATCGAACAAAGCCTTGACCTTTCGAATCAAAAAAAGAGAGAGACTTGTGATTTAATCAAAACCACGTTAGCCGCAAACATGCCGTGCTCGGACTAACGATTGAAAAAAATGGAAGGGAGAGGAAAAAAAATGAAAATAATAAAGAAATAGTTAGTCCGAGAGCGAATCGAGGCACCCTTTGGTTCTCCCCCTGGCGATTGTATACGTGCGTTCTAATTGCCCGGAAAGAACACGCGGTGTTGTTCAATCGTTCCCACCGATCTTCAGGGCGATCCATTACGCAAGGGCTATTTTTTTGACTAAACGATGCGGCAATTATTATACAACGGTATTTATATATCACGGAGCTTTTGAAATTTCGTCGGAGGAGTGTATTTTTGGAATTTAATTTTACATTCATGAGAAAAAAAGAGAGGGAAGGGGGTGAGTAATTTTAATTAACAGGGCGAGCGACTCGATGATGCTCGGGGCGGCCACGACTCTCGCGGAGTCTGTTATATAAATAGAAGCGGTCAATGCTGCTATGGGAACACTCGCGGACGAGCAAAAGGGGGTGTCCAAGAAAAAGAGGGTGGCGGAGCCCTCTCGAAGCCTCTCACCCTCATCCCTCGATCCTCGTAAACCGCGCCCCTACCCTCAGACACTTTTTAATATAGAAAATCCACGAAAATTTGCGATCCTCGCGAGGGAAAAACGAGACCGACGCTGGCGCCGAACAGTCTCACGCGCTTTATCCTCTCCGCTCTCTCGCACCAGTAACACACATTCGGAGCCTCTCGTATGAGCGCAATAACGCGTCCGAGAACGCTCGTACGAGCCTTTTCGTGTAAATCGGAACGTGAAGAATTTTTTTTTTGCCCCACCAGCTTGTGAATTATTTATCAGATGAAAAAATTTCAAGGCAGAATAACAGCGAATATTCCGGAGGATTTTTTTGGAACTTTTGGTGGAAATTGGGAACCAAGAATATATTTTCAAAATTTTCCAGGAAAAAAAATGATGTTCACCATATTAAGTGATTAATAAGATTGTATCAAACGCAACAAAATTAAATTGAGAAAAATTTGATTGACGAAACTTTTGGAAAAAAACTTTTGGAAAAAGTGTACTCAGTATGGTCAATTTGAAATTTTTTAATTCATATGTCACAATAAAAAAGCTCAACGAAATTATACTCCGAATTGACGCTTCATAAAATCTTCAAAAAATTGAAACGACGACAATTTTCCAAAAATTACATGCAATATCCTTGTTTTTGCGAAATTCTTCAATTGACATTTGTCCTGACAGAAAAAAATTAGTATAACGAAATTAGACTTTGTCCGAACTTATAATTTTTTTGTTACGGACCAAGGAAATGTCACGAAGAAGAAGAAAAAACAGATCCATCTGAGAATATCCTTCGCCAGGACTCGAGATTTTAGCACAAACAGCACGTGCTCTCTTTTCTCTCTCTCTCTCGTTTCCCTCTCTCCTAAATGTTTCCTCTCGCTCGTTCTCACTTCATTTTGCGATCGAGAGAAACCCGAAGGCCACGAGCCTTGTACTCTATCGATCGAATTCTCCACCCGTGCACATAGACACCGCCGCACGCGCACGAACCCCTGGACGACACACACGAATTTCATCTATAAATGGAAAATTTTGTACGTGTACAGATGGATTTGTTTGACAAAAGACATCTGCACCACACCACTCCATTAATTTTTTATTTTATTTTACCATTTCGATATTTTTCTTAGATAAAAAAAATACGAAATATCCATCAATAAAAAAATTCTAAGATGCAAATGAGGAAAAATTAATAGTAAAAATTTATTTCAATATTTTTTACGTATTTTACTATTTTTAGATTTATACAGAAAAATGATAACGTAATAAAATGTCAATTGATGGAGCAAGACTAAAGAATAGCAGGAAAAGAGCGAGCGCAAAAATTTATTTGGCGTTTCCGAATCGCGTTGAATTATTTTCCGCCATTTTGGTTTCCGCCCTTATTTCGAAGTTGGAGAATGAATATAAGAAACGCGTGATATTGCGAACTCGGCAAATCCGTACATCTTAATATATAATCGCGAAAGTACGTGCCGGGAATACTCTCGCTCGGCTGACACGCGATTGGGAGGGGTTGCGGAAAAAAAATAGTCCTTCGAGTCCGGAAACGCACGAGCGGCAGGAAAGAAAGCTCGCTCACGCGAGAACGAAATGTGGAGCGATATACGGATGCTCCGTGCCCATGGTGAGCGTTCGAAGATTCCGCAAATAGATTTCGCGCGGAACACACGCCGTAACGGGGATGAATATTTCTATATACTTTTTAAAATTATTTATCCCGATGCAGAGGAGCGAGTGAAACGCGAAAATGGTGACCGAGAAATTCGGGAAATAAATTTTCTAAACGATTTTTCACAGTACGCGATGTCACGAACGATCCACGAATACAAATTAGTTCAAAATGAAATTGTCAAGCATTGAAATTCTTATAATTATTTTGATTTAAATTAAAATCATAATTAAAATTATTTTGAAATAATTACCAAAACATTTTCTTTACATAAAATGATCACATCATCAATTATTCTTTTGTAGAAGTAAATAATTACGACCGATCATAAGAATAATTGACAATAATCACTATGACGTTTTCTTTTATATAAAGTGATCACATCATCAATTATTACGATTTTGTAAGTAAATAATTACGAACGAGCATAAGAATGATTGTATCACGTAATTTATAAAATTTTTTGTGAATTTATTAAACACGAGGGGAAAAAATGTCGCAGAGTAAAAAAAGTGATGGAATTTGATGAATTCTATTTAATTTATACTCAATTTAAATGATAATTATAAGTTAAATTGTATTTAAAAAATTCCAAAACGTCTCCTTCATGCAAAATGGTAATTTCATCAATTTTATGACTATTTTGTAAGTAACTAATTACTAATTACGAACGGGTATAAAAATAATGTATCACCCAAATTATAGGAATTTTCGTGAGTTTATCACGGGGGAAAAAAATGTGGCAGTGAGAGAAACGAAGAGTGATTGACGGAATTTGATGAAAAAAGTTTCGCAGCTTTTTCAGAATTGATTCGGCGTTAATTGAAGGTCCGGAGGTTGTCGATGGAGGGTGAGCTTTCCGATGACATTTACCGTAGTCCTCAACAAACGCGAGCGAGAATAAATATGTGATTGTGAGAAGGAGAGCAACGCGCGAGTATTTAAGAGGGTGGCGAGAGCCTCGCACACACGCACGCTCTTTTCACCCCCCCCACGATCGGTGACCTTGAGTTTCCTTTCCAAGAGTCATGAGCACGTGACGAGGGAAAATTCACCAAATTGTACGAAATCCCTCAACAAAACAAAAATATTTTTCCGCTTTTTCCAACACGACGTACATAACAAGCTATTTCGTTTAATCCGCAAAATATTTGTTTTCTGTAATTCTCAATTTAAAAATTTGTTTTTTCAATTTTTTTTTTCATTTGGGAATTTTTATTTTACCGTAATTTAGCTAATTTTTTGAGTTTTTTTATTTTTTATATTGCGGAGGAAAAAGCGAATAGTGTGGTAAAAAATAAAAGTAAAAAGAGAAGGGGGCTATTAAACGCGTCGCTATCACGCTGGCATCGATCCAGCCACCGCGTTTTCACCAACAGCCGCGAATAAAATCGTCTACGCGCCCTCTCCTGTGAGGGAATGTATTTTACATGAATTTTCTAAGCGCGCTATCGCCACGGGGAATTCAGCCGCTCAATTAATACTTGTCTTCAGCTAGGAAATAAGAAAATATGATAAAAACGGAGCACAATTGCTACGAAGTACAAACATTATCTTCTTGAGCAATCGACGCGATTTATCTTGAGCACGAAAATTTACAATCCGCTCATTCGTTTTCGAAATATAAAGAAAATGAAAAACTGATAAAATATTATTTTTGTAATTTTTTTATGGTAGAGAATTGATTTATGAAATATATTTTTAAAAAATGGAAATTTCTTAAATATAGTCGTAATTTATTTTCAGTAAAAATTTGCAATCTGTTCATTTAATTTAAGAAAATAAAATGAAAATTTTTAATAAATATTTTGCTAATTTCTTTGAGATGGAAAGTGATAGTTTTTGATGATTTACGAAAGAGTCAAAAAATGGAGCGGAAATTCGTTGTTGCGCGAAGTCTAAATTGAGTGGAGAAAATTTAACGTCTTCGCCGGAGAGCTCGTTTGGCCTATCCTCATTGTAATTATTATATTTCGCATAGCACCGGGTAAACATCGCCGGATGCGGGAGATCACAAAGCGTCCGACACTTTAACGATCCGCGGATCCGCATTTCATTTCAATTTCCCTTTTAATCTTCTCCCGGATGATTAACACGAAAAGACTTGTCACGAGCAGACACGAAAAAAAAAATTAATAAAACACACAATACAAAAATGATTTTAGATAAAAAAAAAAGAATTGGATCGTAATAAAAAATGAACGAGCGAATCGAGTTGAAGTTGCCCCCAGTCGAGAATTGTTGACAGAAAAACTGACACTTGCGATGAGAAACGCCGGATCGATATTCACGAGTCTCAGGGTCAAAAATTGGAAAGAGGATGTGAGGATATTGGTGAGAAATGGCTCGTCGTTCGGCGTACGTGATAAAAGGAGCGTGAAAAAATTCTTGGGCGTTATGGCCGGTGGTTTGGCGACTTGCGGATCCGTTTTTTACTTGTTCGACAAATGCGTCATGGCCTCGGGCCTACAGCCGAAAATTCCGAGCTATCCATGGGCGACGAACGGGATTTTGGGGTCGCTGGATCACGCGGCGGTCCGTCGTGGATGGCAAGTCTATCGAAAAGTTTGCGCCACCTGTCACAGCGTTCGTTACCTCAATTTTCGAGACCTGGTGGACGTTGCGTTCACGGAGAAAGAAATGAAAGACATCGCCGCGGAATACGAGGTAAGTCAATTTTCATTTTTTTGTATTTATAAATTTACATGCAAGTCTTTGGATTTTCTTCTAAATGCATCCGCTCCTAAAATATTGAGAGATTAATTGGTAAATGAATTTTTAAATATTTTCATCGACTCTCTAATTTCGTAGAGTTAATTTCGTAATTTTATTTAAAGATTGACGACGGTCCCGACGGTGATGGATTTTATTTCAAGAGGCCTGGAAAATTGCTCGATCGAGTTCCCAATCCGTTTCCCAATGACGAAGCCGCGAGGTTCGCGAATAACGGAGCGAATCCCGTTGACCTGAGTTTGATAGTAAATGCCAGACATCACGGCAAGGATTACGTTTTTTCCTTACTTACGGGATATTACGACAAGCCAGCGGGAATTGAATTGAGCGATGGACAGTTGTTCAATGCTTATTTTCCGGGCGGAGCGATTTCGATGCCTCAGGTCCATTTTTCATGACTATAAAAAAATTTGAAAAAAATAATGAGTTTGTTTTTTAATATTTAAAAAATTTTCATGTAACGAACAGATGCTCCAAGACGGTGTAATCGATTACGAAGACGGAACGCCCGCGACAGCTTCCCAAATGGCCAAGGACGTGGTTGAATTTTTGTCATTCACGGCGGAACCGAACTGGGACCAGAAGAAAGTTACGTTCATGAAAGGCTCAGGGATAATGATGATACTCGGTGTGATCGCTTTTCAATGGTACAAAGCAAGATGGTCGTCCCTCAAGCACGGAAAAATATTTTTTGTACCTAGAGAGAAAAAGAATTAAATATACGAAAAACAATTCTAGGATATGGTAAAAATTTATTAGACTTAATTTTTCAATGTTCACAAATATTTTTTTCTTGTTTTTCTATGACTGTAGAAGCTTTCGTAACCTCGAGGAATTTTTGTCAATTTTTTCAGTGCCGAAACAATGTTTTCTTAGCAATTTTTAGGGTTGTATTTGCGGAGGAGTGTTTTCTGAACGATCGTCGATTTTATTTTTACAAAGGCTTTCCCGAGAGGCTCAGTCACATTCACAGTCGCGTAAAAAAATACGTGAGTACACAACAATCGATATAGGTAGGTCAATTTATTTCGAGCCGCAAACACCCCCGCATTCTGAATTAAATTAAATTAAAAATGAATTCAATTAAAAATAAAATTAAAAATGAATTCAATTAAAAATAAAATTAAAAATGAATTCAATTAAAAATAAAATTGTAAATTTAAAAAATTGTTAGTATGTTAAAATTTCATTAGAAATTTGTTTTTTTTCTCGATTCTGTTCAAGGGTAAAACCATATTTTGTCTATAAATTTTCATCATCATATTTGCAGAGAAGCATTTTCTGAACAATCGTCGATTTTATTCTTACAAAAGCTTTCTCGGGACTCGGCCACATCGGTAAAAAATTCACACGTCTGAACACAACAGTTATTAGGTAAAACAATTTATTTGGAGTCGTGAACACCCTCACATCCGAAAGAATTAAATTGCAACTAAAATAAAAATGGCAAGAAATTAATGATAGAATTTCACAAGATGTACAATTTTTCTTGAAGACAATATGAAGACAAAATGGTTTTCGTAGAGTTTTTTCTGTACGGTTTTTTGATTTTGGTTTTTCTCAGTGTTTTTCCTCAATGTTTTTACTACTTAAGAACCTTTCGAAGCATTAGACAATTTTTTCTCGGTTTTGTTCACCGGTAAATTAATGGCTTTTCTATAAATTTTTATCATCATATTTACAGAGGAGGATTTTCTGAACGATCGTCCATTTTATTTTTACAAAAGCTTTCCCGAGGCTCGACCACATCGATAAAAAATTCACACGTCTGAACACAACAATTAGTAGGTAAAACAATTTATTTGGAGTCGGGAACACCCTCACATCCGAAAGAATTAAATTGCAACTAAAATAAAACTGGAAAAAAATTAATGATAAAATTTTCTAAGACGGACAATTTTTCTTGAAGAAAATATGAAGACGAATCGGTTTTCATAGACTTTTTTCGATACGGATTTTTGATTTTAGTTTTTCTCAGTGTTTTTCCTCAATGTTTTTAGTACTTAAGAACCTCTCGAAGCATTGGACAATTTTTTCTCGATTTTGTTCACCGGTAAAATAATGTTTTTTCTATAAATTTTTATCATCATATTTACAGAGGAGGAATTTTCTGAACGATCGTCCATATTATTTTTACAAAGGCTTTCCCGAGGCTCGGTCACATCGGTAGAAAACACACGCGTGTGTACACAACAATTGGTAGATATAACGATTTATTTCGAGTCGAGAACACCCCCGCGGTCCGTGGATTGTTTTTGTCGTCGCCTCTGGCGAATCGTCCCACGTTTTTCGCCTAAATATATCAAGTTCGGATACGCATTTCGTTGAAAACACTCGGAAGACGTCGCTCTTATTCTTCTTAAATGTCCCTTTCATTATTTATATCACTTTTTTAATTGTCAACGGAATTCGCGAGACGTATCCCCTATACCTGCGTCTGTTATTATTAAACGAGCAGTGAAATTTGGCATTTTGTAACAGACACGCGAAACAATTGCCAGCGAGATTTCGTACGCGATTCGTAACAGGGAACGAATTTTGTAAAATCCGATTCCGCGATCGCGAATCCAAGATTTTCATTTTTCTGAATGGAGAGCAGAGAAAATTATCGGCAATGAATAAATATTTCCAAGAAATAAGATGAAATAATTCGTCATTAATTTATTAGCCAATAATTTGCCGCCCCCTCTCGGTCGGGCGAGAATAAATATCGATGCTTATTTTTAAATATCCTGGCACGACGGTCTCGATTAATAATAGTCGTGAGAAACGCTCTCTCGCCCTTCCGCTCTCCATCGCCGCAGCGAATTTCTCATTCGGAGCGAGAAAAAAGGAACGTCATCAATTTGCCGACGAATGCACTGTCGCATTGTCTCGCTCTCCTCCTCTCTTTACGAAACGAAAAAAATAGAAGAAGCGAAATAAGATTCTTGAACGTTGACGCGAATATGTGGGTTTTGCTTGGGCGCGATTTTCAGTCGTTAATAATGCCCGCGTTTCGCGCTCCCTGGCAAGGATATCGCGCTCTCTTCATTCATATGGAGACGAGCCAGAACTACAATTTCCTTCCTAACTCGTAAACGAGATGTTACACCGATTCCTAATTTCGTATTTTGCCGATCAAAATTGTAATCCGAATAAAATTTGTCAAATTTCAGGGATAAAAATGATGAAAAATTAATTAAAATTTTGTAAAAGTTGAAATGAAATTTTTTCAAAAGTTGATATGAAATTTTTTAGATTCGAACGTATGATGACGTTTTTTTTTTTTGGATTTGAAAGAATTCGAAAATTTTTGGAATTCTTGTTGTTTGGTTGTGAAAATAGAAAATAAATGGGCAGCGGAGCGTCCGGGCAACGACGATCGCCTCACTATTTCATTCATATTATCTGGCTCGTTCTTCGAGCTTGGATCGTAGAAGAGTAGTATACAGGCCGTCTCGTTAGGTAACTCGAACGATGTTTTGGCACGGCTAAGCTAAATAAAATAATAATACGAAACGAGCGAAAACGAAAACGCCCCATTTGTCAGGGGAAAATAAAAATTCGTTGCGAGATAAACTTCCAAATGGCGGATTTCAAAAATAATCATTATAAATAAAAGAATTATAATTCCTAATTTAAAGAATATTTGAACGGTAATGAATAATATTTATTTTTATGACAATTCGATAGCGCACTTATTAAGAAATTACAAAAGTATTTTTTACAATTTATGAATATAATTTTTCTCACCATCAATTCTCGACCAATTTGGGCGAA